>PVKM010053314.1:0-10083 GCA_004027735.1 Carollia perspicillata | reverse complement strand
TGGGACCTCACACAATTCTCCCAGTTGTCATCAGCTGCTCCATTGTATTTTTTTGAATCTCATTGATGGTCTGATATCTCTTCCTTTCAGAGGTGATTTTAATTTTGGGGAAACTAGAAGTTGCAGGGCATCTAATCTGGGCTGTCAGGGAGCTGAGTCACCTGGGTGATTTGATGTTTCTCAAAACAGCTCTGCACAAGACATGACACATGAGAAGGAACATTGTCGTGATGAAGCTGCCAATCATTAGTTGCCCATAGCTGTGGCCTTCTGAATCATCTGAATAGTTTCTGTAGAGGAATATTCAAGCTTAATGCAAAATTTGATGCAGATTTGGTGTTCTACTCATTCAGTCATTTTCTGAATGACAGCCAAACAGTACACATGCTCACTCAGTAGTGTCTACAGCCCCCACCGACTAGTACAGTGAAGAAAGACATCATTATTCATGCTTTCACATTCCAGTCCACTCTCCTTGGCTGCCAGGTTACATTGATATCATGCAAACTGTTCTCATTATATTAATAATGGCTGGACTTTTTCTGGACGACCCTTCATGTACCTCGCGGAGCTATTGAGTTCAGCAGCTTACAGTTTTAGCCAAGAAAAAAGACTCTCACAAATTCAGTTCTACAAAACTTGAGGAAAGATTCTTAAAGTTTGGTCAGGTATTCACTAGTAGGCCAGAATTCCGAGAACAAATTCACACTGTGCTAATGTGGATATGCCCACAAACCCTCCATGAGCAGAGCCCAGAAGAGAAGGGTTGATGGGGTGAGAGTTCATAGGTGTTCATGTTACTAGGATCACACATATCATTCTTCACTGAGAAAAATGGTATTAACATTTTCAAGAAACTTTCTTAAAAGCCTATATGAGCTTGGTATTTTCTCCTTGGAAATTTAGGTAGGTTTTGGTTGATCAAAATTCAGAGCCTCTCCATAAATTCTCTGAGTTAGTGGCAGCTTATGCATTTTGCTTCTCCCTAACTCTGCCTTTGGGTTTTCTTATTTATCTATTCTTATTGGTCTGCACAGGAAGCTTAGATCCTTAACTTTTGGTTTTGGGAAGGGTGGGGTGATAGGCTGTCCATTGGCACAAAGTTGTGTGTGTGTTGAGAGGAAGTGGGATTGAGTTTTTATAAAAGTTTCTAATGCCTGTGTAAGGAAAGACTCAAAAATTGCTAAGGTTAAGCACATCTCTCCCCGCCAGCCCTACCCCACCCCTTGTCAATACCCCCTACCTCCTCTCTCTCCCTTTGATCAGTTCTGAGGAAGCCCTCTTCTATTCACATGCAGAACACGCCATGTTCAACAACACTCCTTCCTCACACCTACCCTGTGGGCCTTATTTTCTGCTAGAAGTGCTTATTTATCTATACTCCCAAGTCAATTTCTTTCCAAAAAGGAATTCTGATCACTAAAGTGTCGTCACTATCTTTACAGCATTGTAGCCATCTATTTGACAGTTTCTGATCTGTTGCTTCAGTAATCTGGGTTCTGAAATATAAAATATCTACTAGGAACAAGGCTTTGTGAAAGCTGTTATGAAAGTAGCAGAGGTGAGTGTTATGGAACTTCAGTAGATCACAGTGTTAGCACTCAAGGAATAATACACTAACAATACCACTAGTAATAGTAGCTGACACTCCCATAGTCTTCCTATTAGCTAGGCACTGCTCTGAGCACTTTTTATACATTAATGAGCCAATCCCAACCATCACTCTCTGAAGTACCTACTATTATTATCTCCATTTCACAGATGAGGGAACTGAAAAACAGAGAAGTTAAATAATTCGTTCACATTACACAGCTCATGAGTGGGATTTAAACCCAGGCAATCTGGCTTAGTGTCTCTGTACTTAAAGATTAGCATAAACATAAAAAGATGCAGAACAATGCTAATCATTGGAGTCCTTAGAGATCTGATAAAGGCAGGTGACTCAGTAGGGCTGCTCACTGCTAGTGAAGGTGCCATTCCAGGGGACTGGTCTGCACCTCTTAGGCTAGTGGCTATGCTGAAAAAGGTCAAAAGCAGGACTAGAGTTTGGAGAAGGGGCATAGAGCATGTTGGGTAAATGAAAATGATGAAGGACCCTGAGTAGTGCGAGATATGCTCTTTCCCCCAGTTCTTCAGGTGCTTTACTACAGGTGTAAAAGACACATCTCCATGAGGGTAATCAGTAATTTCTTATAGGAAGTAGCAGAGTGACCATGGTTAGCATAATTTACAATGTGGGACAAATGACAGAACTCTCTTGAATTAGGTATGGGTGCAGAAAAACAGTATAAAGTAAATTTAGAAGATAACAGAAATTTTAGATGTTGAATATATGTAAGTAAAATGTGGAACATATATCAATAAGGGCAATATATTTCTATGTACATGTCAAAAGTTGAGAATTTTATTCAAGAAGCCATGACAGAAAATCTTATAAAGCAATTTATACAAGTCTAGAAAAAGAAAGTAAATACACCATGGATTTACTGCAGAGCCTAACTGAAAAGCCTTGGACTTCATAAAGGAACAGTGGATCCCTTGAAGCCACACTGTTAGTGAAACTAATTGAAATGAAGGGAAAAAGAGGCAATGTATGGAGGAAACTATTTGTATTTGGGAAAATGGATTTGCCACGGGTACTACTCGGGGCTCGGAAGTGAAGTCTTGATGAGTAGAGATACTGAGTGTGGCATGAAGCAGATCATTCCTTTTTGGTCAGAGGTCTTCCTAAAGCCACGGCTGTGAGAAGAGACCTAACTTTCTCCTGCTTATGGAGGCTTAGATATACATGAAGCATGTGTGCTGGCCTGGAAAATCCAGTTAATAGCTGGTTATAAACACATAGCATGATTTTTAAAGAAATTTATATATATATATAAATTATATATATAATATTATATATTATTATATATTATATATATTATATAATATATTATATATTATAATATATATTATATTATAATATATTATATATATTATTATATATAATATATTATATAATATATTATATAATATATATATTATATATAATATATATATAAATTATATATATATATATTTTTTCATTTTAGAGAGAAAGGAAGAATCGGGGAAAGAGAGGGAGAGAAATGTGGAGAAACATTGATTGGTTACCTCTCGTACATGCCCTAGTTGGGGACCAAACCCACAACCCAGGCTTGGGCCCTGACAGGGAATCTAACTAGCGACCCTTTGCATTGCAGGATGATGACAAACCAACTGAGCCACACTGGTGCGAGCCATAGCATTATTTATGAAGTCCCATGAAATTCGTAGCGAGGCTAGGTATTATCTGAAAGTCAAAGAAGACTTTGTAGAAGATGGGGATGTGTCACCTGAATTATTAAAATGGGTATGATTTCAACAGACAGAAATGCAGTTTTTCCACTCAAAGGAACAGTTGTAAATATGGTAAGAAGGAAAGGAAATTGGGGTGGTGTAAAGAACACTGAAGTGTTGACCTTAGCCAAAACATGGGTTACAAGTTGGGAAGGAAGTGGTGACTGGTAAGAAGGAAAAAATATGTAAAGGTAAAATTATAGAGAATTTAAATGTTGGGTTATTAAATAATGTTGATATCTTATTAGTTATCTAATGAAATAGTAACTAAAAGTTTTGAACAAGGGAATAACATGATTGCACTGTAGTAGAAGGTATCAAGTTCAGCTTGCTCCTAAAATGATGGGCTAAACACTGAAAATAATAGTTATAAAATATTTTAAGAACCTACAGCATGATTTAGGAATAAGATGATGAAGGGTATTTTTAATCCTCTTATTTGGCAAGTTAAAAACAGATTTATTCTTTAGGATGGAAAATTGAAGTATCAAAATGCTGTTATAGGAAACAATATATAATAATCACATTTATCTTTTTTAAATTAATCTTTTCACTTGCTTAATTATCCAATATCATATTTAGGATCATTAATTACGTCCATGCTTAAAAATGATCTATTTTCCTTCATAAGTTTATGCTTCATAATTCAAGTTGGCAGCAAGGCTACATTTTCTCTCATAAAAATGAAGAAAATTTGTCACATATATACATTTTTATAATGCTGTAAATGTATCTGCATGCTTATAAACTTTCACTTGAGTATTTTTTGGTATAATTTTCATTATTTCATAAGATACATAGAGCATAAGATACCTCCAGTAAGAAACCTTATTTATTATGGCATGAATTACCTGTAGTACCTACACTTACACATATATGAAGTATATAGCTCAGTGGGTTTGTGTTTGCCAGGAGGCATCCAGCTGTGAAGCCAGCACCCAGGTCAAAAACGCAGACATTACTGGAATCCTGACTCCTCCTTATTCCTTCTCCCAGTCATTAACCTTGTCACACAAGTGAAACCGTAATTCTCATTATTCTTACTTGTATCATAGTTTTTTCTTTCTTTTTTTCATAGCATATAAAAATGGAATCATGTAGTAAGTATTTTCTGTTTGATCTTTCATTCAACATAAGCCTTTTAGTTTTTATCCAGTTTGTTGCATGTAGTGACCACTCATTTTGCATGTTTTTGTTTTTTCCTTTGTTTCTGTATGATACAGCACTGTAAATATGCCAAGGTCTACACAATTATGCTACTTTTTTATCTTTAATGTTTTTTCCAGAAATTTGTTCTTATGTATAAAGCTGCTAAGAATGGTCTTAAATGTGTCACTTCATGCATAAATGTACTAATTTGTGTTTGGGATAGCAGAGAAAGGATTACTGGAACATAGGGTATGTGCATGTTCAGCTTTAGTTTCCTTTAATTCTTTTTATTTACAGTGCTCAGGGGCCATTAGAGGATACATTTGTCATCCTTCTGGTAGAATGAAAATGGCTATGGTGTTTGCTCTGCCAACAACACTCATGCTGTTATATTTCTGTACTTGTTTTAGGGTACTACAGAAATTTCATACATACATATGGAAGTAAAGCCAGCAAAGTAAAATAAATTCATTAAAGTCATACATAAAGTAAGTAAGAGATATGATAAGGTAACTCAGACTATGTAAACTCTCAAGTCATCATAAAATTCCACTAAAAAACTGAATCAAAATGCAACACGTTCCAATGGAATAAGCATGGCTTAGGAGTCTGAGCATCTGAGCATCTAGCTGGATTCTTAGAATTGCACTTAGTGTCAAGAACACTGAAGGGTCTGAGATTTTACCCGACTTTCAAACTAACAATTTAGCCTGTCCAAATTTCATGATGCTGCCAGAAGTAAGAAACAAATGTCAGTTTGTTATTTATAGAAATAGCATTTTCCAGAATATATGCATATTTAGGCTGTTCCCCAAGACTAGCTCCCCAGTGACATGAAGAGGCAAGATGACATCTGCACAGACAGTTAGTTGCATTTTCCAGAGTTAAGGGAACCTCATCTTTCATGATGGGCAATAAGCATGCTTGCTCATTCTCCCAAGTGGACACACTATCTCTATCTTCCTTGGCTGTGAGAAACCTGCCTTTTGGTTTAGGAGACACTATATCTACCCTCAAAGACTGTTACCTATGCAAATACCTAGAAACGATAATTTCTTTAAAAAATAGTCAGTGTTATGCTCACAAGATAAGTAAAAACTGAAGAGACATAGGAAGAACTGTGTCCTATTTGTCACCAACACCCACCCTTTGCTTATGACCTAGGCACCTGGCACATTTTTCCATGCATTCTCTACTCTCTTGGCCACTTTGATTCATCTTACCAGCAGGAGTTGTGACAGTCTGTTCAATTTATCTCCTATAGCATTTACTTAAAACTACAATCAATAGGACATCAAGGAACAGTGAAAGGCCTACTTGTAGAATTGACCTTGACTGTGCCCCCAGGATCCTGGACCCAACCAGGTCCAAACAAGTATACCATCCAGGCTGGCCCACAGTTGCCATTAAAGAAATAAGTCTCATACCCAGAAATAGAGCAGAATCCCAAATATTCAAATAGATCTACATATTTCTCCACCTCTTTTGTCCTGATAATTAGTCAGCCAGAAGCTAAATAAGATAATTTTATTCTGGGAATAGTCACATTTAATGACCTTCTATCTTACCAATGAGTAGTGAACCAAGAAGTGATAAGGAAGTCAGGGTCAGAACTATTTTGTGTCTACTTTGAGGAGGCTGTTCCAATGCTCAAAAATTCTAGATCTCTGAGATGTTAGGGAGCATGGAAGTTCCTTTGATTACCTTGATTATCCTCCCATTGTTGGGTGTGAGTTCAAAGAAGGTTGTAAGAGTTGTAAATATGATATATATTAATTTAAAAACTATAGTGGTATGGCCAGTGTTAGTTGTTCCCATTGAAAAAGGAGTGCTGTAACTTGGGGGAAAAAAGTGTCAACAATGGTTACAATAGACTTGATCACCCTGAAAGGGGATTGTCAGTCCAATGACTGATGGGAATCTTTCTGGATTGGGTGGGAGTGATGTACCATACAGTATAGCCTGTCTCACCACCAGACAAATGGATCAACTTGTAGCAGGAGTCATAAGTCTGACATACAGTGATAGACTCTGCTCAGACATAGGAATTCTTTTACTTTGTGTACAGGTAGGTGATAGCCATGTCTAGTGCAATGATGGATGCAGGCAGTGATGGTGACAATAATCTTCACAAACAGCTTGATTCCAATTGAACCCATCAGAGAATAGACCCCATTGTGGGCATTTATATGAGTGGCTTAGAGGATTCAATCAGAAACAGCAATTTGATTCTTCACTTTTAAGCCTCATAGAGATTGTCTGTAATCTTCCAGTGGTTTTTCAAACTGGAGAAAAAATAACTTGGCCATTGGCAATAGCCCAAGAGTGAGAAAAAATATATATATAAAAGCTCATCACTGGGCATAGTGATCAAAGCTCCAAGAACAGCATTGGGTTTTGTCCACTTAGCAGAGTGACTATGTCCATTTTCAGGGGGTGGGTCCAGCCCTATCTTTGGATTTCTACTTGACAATCACCAGTGAATGAGTCTCAGACATTGAGGGGAAACTCTCTGAGCTGAAGCCCCTACTAAGAGCAGTGACTCTGCTTTAGATGGTGGAGTGCAGAATAAGGTTTGTTCCCAAGATGTAGCTGACACTTTTCTTATAAAGCTGAGGGCCAGTGGCACCAGGACTGCTCTATTACTGAATAATATATTCACTTTGACTATATTGCTTGTTGGGCCTTTCCCACATTGTTAGTGATTGAGTCTGAGTTGACCCACACCAAAATGGGGACATCAGGCTGAAGTCATCAGAATCATATGGGCAGACACTCAGTTTGACAAGAACCCAATGGTGAGGAAATAACTGTTTTTCTAAGGCATTGTGCCTGGTCACTGTATCTGTATGGTGACATGTCCAATACCCAAAGGGGCACCTCTGCATAAATGTCCTCTCTTTAGCACAGCCTCCAACCAATGAAATCATTGATCACAGAGACTTGTAGTTAAAGGGGCCTAGGGTTCTGGGCCTCAGTGGTACACAGAACACCACAGTTTTCTGGACAGCTTTCAACTCAGACTGACTTAAAGTTGGCTGATACAAAGGCCCAAGTAGAATTCCTAAGTGAGGCACATCCTGATTGTAATACCTGGAGTCCAGTCAGGAGCTCAGTCTCTGTTTTCTCTGCTGGGGGTTGAAAAAACAACAGTTTTTCACTCACTGAAGAAACACAACAGATCCAAGGAGAACTGTTTTCCTAGTTGTAGAATTAAGAAAATTTCCACACATTTCTGGCTTTCAACTTTCTTATACAGAAAAAGAAAATATTGTAAAATTTGGAGCAGATGTGTATAAAATGACTACCGTATAATAGGTATTCAATAAGTTAAGTTAAGCAGACAAATTGTGCAGAAATAATTGGATCGTGTGGACACATATGATAATAAAAATCTACATAGATGAAACATTAAATATTATAACTTTCAGTCAGGATTCAATATTGCTATTAAAGCAACTGATTACATTATTCCTATCAGTGTGCATTTTTTTGTATCATTCTTGACTTATTGATGATTGTAAAAATGTCTTTCTAATAAGTTGATGAGGACTCCAGCCAGCAGTGTCCACAGTGTTGTGGATGAGATGAACAAAATCACACAGACGGCAGAAGTCCTGTGGATAGCACGGCTACTCTCTGAGTGAAAGAGCACCCTGACCCTTGCCTGAACAAGCTTTTATTGCTTTCTGGGAGCATTACATCAAGGAAGGTCCTCATTCATCATTGTCAAGGAGTAATGATCAAACAATAGATAACATCCAAAGAACTATGAGGGCTTATTCTGAGTCAGGGTCAGCTAGCTAAAGGTCCATAAAACTAAAGGGCCACAAAACTTTGGGAAACAAACTCATTTCATGCTTGGACACTTATCAGAGAATTGAGGACATACTTAGCAAAGCAGGTTTCACAGGATTTTATGCATTCTTTCTTAGGCTTGATTGCCCAGGGAAAAACCTCTTCCTGCCCAGGTCTGTGCCACCCTCTAGCATTGTTTCAGGCTTAATCAGGCAGGGGAAGTAAGGCAGCCAAGAGATTAGGAGAATTCTTTCAGACAGAATGAGGACTCAGGCTATGTCAAAGCCCAGGGGCAAGGGTCCATCACTCCCTTTTTCTATAGCCTTCCCTGAAGGCCCCCCATGACTGTGCCTGTCTTAGGCCATCCCTTCCTTGAGGAATCTTACCCATCATTGGCTAACCAGTCATCTACCCAGACCTAAGCAGGGTGAAGTAAAGGGGGCAGAGATGGCACCCCTACCAGGAATATAAGCTTTGTCTCCTTAGTGGCTTATGGTCCCATGGTCTCTTTACTCAGCCTTAGCCATGGGGGGTTACAGCTTCTGAAACCAGGCAGGGCAGTTCCCAACAATAAGTACAAAATCTAAGACCTTCTCTTAAATAATAACACACATTGACTTGCTTGAATGTATTTTTTTGTTTAAGTGTAAGTACATGTGCACACATACATCCATGAAACCAGGCTGCACTCAGGATCATCACAAAACAAAAAGCCAGCTTTTATTTTCTAAGCTCACTTGGTGTGTGGGGAAATATTACACATGCTTTTGTGTTTATTTATTAAATTATCATGCTGCTTAGAAACTATTCTGTATACTCCTGTTTTAACTGTTAAACTGTTTCTATTCTTCATGTTCATTTATACAATTTACTTATTCATAAATTGGTGAAGCATACAAATGCATCACTTTTTAGCCATTTCTGAATATCACTCATGCTACCAGAAACTTAAAGGTATAATAAGTACATATAAGGAATAATTTTCACTGACCAGATATTAGCAGTATAATTGTGGAGGCTAATCCATGGTGGTGTAAGTAAAAAGATGAAGTAAAACAATGTTAAAGAGAGGAAGGATGAGTTAATGTGAGCTAGAAAAACTAGAGAATACTGAAGAGCTTAAACTGAAAAAAGAGTGAAATTTATAAAGGGCAGAAAACTGACATTTGCAAAGCATTTTAAGTAAACATAGTATATCTCTGAAGGTAATAAAATGTGATTGTGGTCTATAAGAAGAATAGCTTGGCTTCAGGAAAGCCACCATAACACTGGCATAGCTTTTATATCCTTGGATCATTGACAAAACCTCATGGTTGGTCCAGATGTAAATTTAGGAAAGATTGTGGACCATACATTTAAGAAATATTTTCTTATAAAATAGATTGTCAGACGTGGCAGTAATTATTAGCTATCTAATATCTGTGACCCCCCTTCATGAAAAAGTTTTGCTCTACAAAGTGACTGCTGTTTCTCAGCTCCCATAACTACATCCTTACATCCAAGTGTGATGTATGACTGTCTCCCACCAAGGGGTGATGGAGGGGCTGGTGACGTGTGTTCTTTTCAGATCATCTAGAAATGGTTAAGAGGTGAGTATGCTTGCATGTGTTTCCCAGGGTCCCTTTCCCCATCTATTATCTGAACAAAGAATGTCAAGGCCCTAGAAAATGTCAAAGGCACAAATGGAGACCTGGGTCCCCAAAATATCATGCAGAAGTGTCATGTGAGAAAAAAGAAATACTATTGGGTTAAGCCACTGAGACTTTCAAGTTTACCTTT
>PVKM010053313.1:0-10056 GCA_004027735.1 Carollia perspicillata | reverse complement strand
AGAAATGGAGGTCATATGGAAGTTTAGCAACAGGGGAGTGGGAGGAGAGGGTGGGGAGAAGGTACAGAGAATAAGTAGCATAGACGGTGGGGAGAAAATAGACAGGGAGAGGGCAAGAGTAGTGTGGGAAATGTAGAAGCTAAAGAACTTATGATACATGGACATGAACTAAAGAGGGGGAGTGTGGGTGGGAGGGGGTGTGCAGGGTGGAGGGGAATAAAGGGGGAAATGGGAGAACTGTAATGGCATAATCAATAAAATAAAAAAAATTAAAAAAAAGAATTTTGAGAGAGGGAGAGAAACTAAGACAATCAAAGATAGGAAAGAAGAAATATTTAGCAAATTAAGAGACCAGGGTTTTATTTGTTTTTACTATGAAGAATAATAATTGTAATCTTTTGTATCTCTAAGATAATGAGCCCACTGTGAAATCCAGCACAGTTGTCAAACATTTGAAACACTTTTTATTTAGTAAGAGATGCTCAAGGCTGTGATGAAGATGGCACGTCCAGAATGGCATGTACCAGCATAACTCAAAATGGACCACAGACCTAAATGTGAGAAATGCAAGATTCACCGAATTTTTCGGACTGTAAACTGCACTGGACCATAAGATGCACCTAGGTTTTAGAGGAGGAAAATAGGGAAAAAAAATTTGAAGCAAAAAATGTGGCAAAATATTTATAACATAAGTAACATAGGCTGTGCCACCCCCCCCCCCCACGAGCCAGGAAAGCTACATTCAGATTATATGATACACCCCCTTTTCCTCCCAAATTTGGGGGGGAGTGTGTCTTATCATCCAAAAAAATATGGTAAAACTATGAAACTCCTAGAATATAATATAGGAGTAAATTTACAAGACCTTAAGTAATGGCTTCTTACATATGGCAACAAATGCACCAGCAACAAAAGATAATTTTGACTTTATTAAAATTAAAAACATTTGGCCCTGCCTAGTGTGGCTCAGTGGATTGAGTGCCGGGCTGTGAAGCAGAGGGTCCCTAGTTAGATTCCCAGTCAGGGCACATGCCTGGGTTGCAGGCCAGGTTCCCTGGTGCAAGTTGTGTGAGAGGCAACCACACATTGATGTTTCTCTCCCTGTCTTTCTCCCTCCCTTCCCCCCATCTAAAAATAAATAAATAAAATCTTTAAAAAAATTAAAAGTGTTTGTGTTGCAAACAATACCATCAAGAAAGTGAAAAAATCCACAAGATGAGGTTGTCTATGGAAAAATATTTGCATTGCTTCTTGGCCTTTTGGCTAAGATCAGTGTAGTATAAGATCAGTGTAGTAGTATAAAGATATTTGCAACTCATATCTGATACAAAACTTATAGCCACAATATATACAGAACTCTTATAACTCAATAATGAAAAGATAAATAACCCAATGAAAAAATGGCCAAAGGATTTGAATGACCTTTACCCAAAGAAAATAAGCAAATGGCCAATAAACATATGAAGAGAACTCATCATTAGTCAATAGGGAAATGCAAACCAAAACCACAAGGAAATACCACTTTACACCCATAAAAATGGCTATGCTCAAAAGTACACACCATCCCAAGTGTTAGTGAGGATGTGGAGAAATTGGAACCCTCATACAATGATAGGGATGTTAGGTGGTGCTGCCACTTTGGAAAAAAGTTTGGCAATTCCACAAAAAATTAAACATGTAGTTACCATATGGCTCAGCAATTCTACTCTCTTGGATATATACCCAAGAGAAATGTGAACATGCCCACATAGAATCATGAATGTTCATAGCATACTTCATAATAGCCAAAAAATGGAAACAACAGGCCAAATATCCATGAACTGATGAATGGATAAGCCAAATGTCATTTATTCTACAAAGCAATATTATTACTTAGCCATAAAAATAATAAATTCTACAACATGGATGAACCTTGAAAACATGCTGAATGAAAAGAGCCAGTCACAGAAGATCTACATATTATGTGGTTTCATTTATATGAGATGTCCAGAAAAGGCAGCTCGGCAGAGATGGAAAGTAGATTAGTGGTCACTGGGGCTGGGAGTGAGGATGCAGCGTGGGGAAGGGCTGCTGATGGTGGGGGGCTCTTCTGAGGCTCATGAAGGTTGTGGTGTTAGTACAACTCTGTGAATTTACTTATAAACACTGAATTGTGCACTGTAGATGGGTAAATTTTTGGTATGTGAATTACATCTCAATAAAGCTGTTTAAAATAAAAAGGAATGTCCTAGGGAAAGGAAGCCTGGAAGAAGACAGTGAAGTGCAAACTCCTTGGTGTGGACCCAAGTGTCTTCTGGGCCAGGCCATCACAGGCAAACTTCTAGTCTGTATACACTTACCCATACCGGTGACAGTGTTCATCTCTAGCCTCCTCCTCTATGCTGTATGCTCCATTACACTGGCATCCTCGCCACTCCTCAAACATGGGGCCGCGCCATCCCCTGAGTCCCTGACTTTGCTCCTCCTGTTCCCTTGGATGGGAGATGCATCCGCAGCCTTGAAAGCCACTGCTTAACCAGGAGCCTACTGTTCTCACTCTGAGTTTCCCTAAAATGGCACTAATCTCAGTTATAAGTAGATCATAAGCAAATGGAAAAGAAAATCTACATCTCATTCAGATGGAAAATCATCAGAAAAGAGCTAAGCCCTTGCACGGAATGTGCACACGCGGTGGCAGGGAGGAGGCCCCCTCACAGGTGTCAGTGGAGGTTGGAGAGATCGGAGGAGGAATTGAATGAGCAGGTGGAGGATAAGGATTCCCTCTGCTCCATGTGCTGTGCTATGACTTACTCATTTAGTCTTCACACCCCTGTTAGGATTAAATGTGTGGATGTTTGTTAAGTGTCTACATCACTACCTGGTGCATCCTACATGCTAACTATTTTCTTGTTAAACCAAATAAATACATAAGTGGAAAATAGGTAGCATTATTATTATCCCTATTTTATAGGCACAGAGAGGGTTAAGAAGTTGCTCAAAGATACATGCTAATAAAAAACAGAGGCCCTTATGTGGCCCACACCTATATAAAAAAAACAGGAGACTTCCGGCCAAGATGGAGGTACAGGTAGAAACCCTTTGCTTCCTCACACAACCAAATGGAGGATAACAACCAATCTAAAATCAATAAACAAGCAGAAGTGCCAGGAAATCAAACTGCATGGAACTCTGACAACCACAGAATTAAAGAAAGAGTCCAACAGCTCAACCAGACTGGTAAGGCCCAGGACCTCAAGGGCTGACTCAGAAAAACTGAGGTGAGGCGGTGGACCAGGGGGGTGGGACTGGCTGCACAGGAGGAGCTGACTTAAGGGGAAACTGAGACTCAGAGCTGGCTGTGAGACTGGTGGGAGAAACTCCCAGTCTCACACCAGAGTCTGTTGAAAAGTGTTCTAGGGACCAGCAGGCGAGCTGCACTGTTCCCACTCTGGCCCTCCCCAACAGGCAGCACCACAGCACAGCAAAGGGGGCTGCCCTGCCCAGGTGAATTCCTAAGGCCCCACCCACTTACAACTTATCAGGTGCGTCAGGACAAAAAAAATAGGGCCCAAATGAAAGAACAGAGCAAAACTTCAGAGAGCTAAGCAAGGGGGAGGTAGTCAACATATCTGATGGAGAATTTAAAACCCTGATAATCAAAATGCTCACAGAACTGATTGAGCTTGGTCGAAAATGAAAAAACAAATGAAGGATCCCAAAGTGAAATAAAGCAATATATTCAGGGAATGAACAGTGACAGGAAGGAAACCAGGACTCAAAACAATGATTTGGAGCAAAAGAAAGAAATAAACATCCATCCAGAAGAAACAAGAATTTAAAAAAATGAAGAGAGAATTAGGAACCTCCAGGACAACTTGAAATGTTCCAATATCTGAATCATAGGGGTACCAGAAGGAGAAGAACAACAGCAAGAAATTGAAAACTTATTTGAAAAAATAATGAAGGAGAACTTCCCCAATCTAATGAAGGAAATAGACTTCCAGGAAGTCCAGGAAGCCCAGAGAGTCCCAAAGAAGTTGGACCCAAGAAGGAACATACCAAGGCACATCATCATTAAGTTACCCAAGATTAAAGATAAAGAGAGAATCCTAAAAGAAGCTAGAGAAAATGAAACAGTTACCTACAAAGGAGTTCCTATTAGACTATAAGCTGATTTCTTAAAAGAAACCTTGCAGGCAGGAAGCAGCTGGAAAGAAATATTTGAAGTCATGAAAGGCTTTTTTCGGACTCACTGCATTTTTCGGACTATAAGACGCACTTTTTTCTCCCCACCCCTGAATTTGGGAGGAATAATGGTTGTTAATGCTGCTGTTGAGTTCTGTTTACATTTACATTGGTGAAATATTATGTTATTTATGTTATTAAATATTTTACCACATTTTTTGCTTCAAAATTTTTTTTACTATTTTCTTCCTGTAAAACCTAGGTGTGTCTTATGGTCTGAAAAATATAGTACATCCAAGATTACTCTATCCAGCAAAGCTTTCATTTAAAATGGAAGGGCAGATAAAGTGCTTCCCAGATAAGGTCAAGTTAAAGGAGTTCATCATCACCAAGCCCTTACTATATGAAATGTTAAAGGGACTTATCTAAGAAAAAGAAGATAAAAAATATGAACAGTAAAATGACAACAAACTCACAACTACCAACAAATGAACCTAAAAGAAAAGAAAAACAACAAAAACAAAAACTAAGCAAACAACCAAAATAGGAACAGAATCAGAGAAATGGACATCACATGGAGGGTTTTCAGTGGGGAAGGGGAAGGGAGGAATACGGGGGAAAGGTACAGGGAAGAAGAAGCATAATTGGTCGGCATAAAATAGACAGGAAGAGATAAAAAATGGTATAGGACACAGAGGGCTCGAAGAACTTACATATACAACCCATGGACATGAACTAAGAGGAGGGAATGCTAGAGGGTTGGGGGCGCAGGTTAGAAGGGGGCTAAAGAGGGAAAATTGGAAAAGCTGTAATAGCATAATCAAAAGAAAATACTTAAAAAATAAAGAAAATAGGAAAAAAGAGAAAAATTAAGAAAAGTGAGTTACCCAGGAACTGAAAAAGCAAAAAGCTTTTCCAGTTCGAAGCAACTCCCAGGGCTTGTTTTCTGTGGCTCCAACAGAGATTCAATACACATAGGGAAAGAGTCTTCTCTGTGGCTTCCTATTAAAAAAATGTTTTAAAATATGTTAAAAAATAAACACAATTTAAATGATATTTTAAGATTACGTAATAGCCAAGAAAACCACCTAGTTAGAATTTTAAAGAAAAAGCCAAAAATTTAATTGACATATTGTGATAATAACTATAGTTAAAAAATGCAAGAGTCATATAAACAGAAAAGGCTGAAGAGGATTACATTTGACAATAGCATTGCCTTCAGCAGACCTTCTAGTTGCTTCTAATTTATGGTTTTAAATGACACAAAGTAATGTATATTCCAAAAGGTTTTTCTTCGTTGAGTATGTATTATTTTAGTGACAAAAACATTAACACTAAGGATTTCATTTATAAAAGGAAAAAAGAAATAAACCAGTAGAAGGGCGAGGACCTCATTTTTTTGTCTTTGATTCTTAGCTAGAGGTGTGTTTGGATGAAATTTGGGAGGGGCTTTGCTCTTCCAAGTATTCTGAATTTAATAGACTCCTGCAGATGACTTTCTAGATTTTGCAGAAATGCTTTCCAATCCCATATACTTTTTCACTCAAAGAGAGTCCACAGCCCTTGGCCAACACGGCTGGTTTTCAACCTTCTCTGAGCATCAGAATTACCCAAGGAAACTTTTAAGAATATACCAATGCATGGCTCTTCTCCCAAGACATTCATTGATTTAATTCCACTGGCTCAGGGTCAGACATGAGTATTCTGAGGATTCTAATGGGTGGCTCAGGCAAGGGCTCTGCACCAATTTGACTCTCTCCACTGGTACATGATTTCTGACCTTTTTTTTTTCCTCCTAGAAATGTGGAAATTGGGGAATAATATTCTCTTCTTGGAAATGTGGAGATGGGGAAGAAAGACTGAGCCAGCTCAGTGGTGGAGTGTTGGAGCTCTGGGCACTGTGGATACATGTGAGTTAGCTCTAGGGGCAACACCAGCTGTGAGAGAGCAGAGAAGAGGGCTGGTGAAGAGTGAAGAGGGAGGGACCAAAGAAAGAGACGGTCAGCAAGAGAAACTAGCTCTGCCCCCGGGGTCATCCAGCTCCCACTACCAGTGCATGGGGGGCTGAGCCTAGTCTCCTTGAAATGAGGTATAACTCTTTCAAAAGAAAAAGTTGTGACTTTCTGCACTGGAGTCAAGGAGGGAAATGAAAAGGTAGGAAATAAGACAGGAAGATCTCTTGAGAGTAGTTACTCTGCTAAAGTCAGTACCTTAAGAGGCAGTCCTTGACCTTGTCCAGGAATTGAAGGGCTTCTCGGGGCTGAGTCTCCTCAGTAGCTCAGGTAGAATTTTATGGGTATTTGTGCATAAATGCATTTTACAGAGAAGACAGTTTGTAAGTTTTATTCTTAAAGGGGTCCATGAACTCAATGATTAACAACTACCTTATGAGAATAGAACATTTCAGAAACATCTCTCCTTCCAAACCTAGTAGGAAATCGAATATTTTAAAAACAGATACTGATATGTTAACCCTACGGAGAAGAAAAGAGAGCAAGAGAGGGAAAGATAGAGAGATCAGTATGTTCAGTGCCAATTTTAAATAATGTGTGTGTATTCTGTGGGGACGTGTGTTTACTGGAACTTGAGATGGTTTAAATTCATATGGGAGAATAATGCCATATATGAGAATGACAGTAACTCTTGTATACTTTGGCAGGGTTGTAATTTGGCACAGACATTTTAGAAAATTATTTTGCATTATCTACTATATTATAGCCAGCAGACTGCATATGCGTGTTCATCAAAGAATATTCATACCAGCATTTTTCTGAATAGTCCCAAAATGTAATGATCACAAACAGAGGAATGGATAAAAAAATTGCAGCAGTCATAAAATGGAATTCTATGCAGCAGTGAAAGTGAGGTTATGTATATATGAGACATAGCATAATGAACAAAAGAAACAAGACACAAAAAGAAATACACTGAGTGTTTCCATTCATGTAAAGTTCAAAACAGCCCAAACTGAACTATGAAGACAGGAGAGGGCCCTGAAATTCAAGCCACCATAGGGGCATGAGCAGGCTTCTGGGGCGCTGGTAAGGTCCTATTTCTTGACACTTGGATATATTCAATTTGTGATAACTTATCAAGATGTACACTTTGGTTTGTGTACCTTTATCTCCAAGTATTATACTCTAGAAAAAAAAAGATTTCTGCTGGTATATCTGTAAACACACCCACACTAAATTACATTTAAATAACAAAGGTCTTGCATTCAGAATATATAAAGAATTGTTGCAAACATAAAACACAGAAAATTGGCAGAATAAATTAAAAGCAGTTTCATAAAAGAGTGACAAGCAGTCATGCAGTCCCTAAACAGTGAGAGCTGCTGGGAACTTGCCACACTTCCATAGCTGTGGCCAGGAACAAGGCAACAATGAGCATATTTCTCATGGCATAGCATGCTTCATGGCTTCCTGGGCTTCTGGTGGGGATTTGTTCCTCTTGCCCTCACAGTGCTTGGGGGCTGTGTGGTGCCTCTGGGGACAAGGGCCGCGCAGGGGATCAGTGTCACAGCTGAGGAACTCTGAGCCCAGGACAGCCCCAGTCTTAGAAGGGCTGCTGGCACACTTACTCATTCTCCCCTCCAAAGAGAAACATTGTCTTTTCTTCATTGCCCTGAAATGTATGCAAATCTCTGGGGAGAATTTCTGTTCTCCATTTTTAATTTAAAATAAGTTATGATTGTTTTGTCTATGTATCCCTCATTTGACTTTTGTTCTATACATTTGTATCTCAAGGTAGAAAAAGATTACCTCTGTCACCCTGTTCTCCATTTTTGAACTAAAGAAATTTGTAATGCTGTAAATTTCCACTGGTTAATTAATTGTCTCAATATTTGGTGGTTATAGTTTTAGTCCAGAAAGTGTTAGTGATAAAGTTCTCAACTTTAATAAAGTTGAGGAAAGAGGGCTGAATTTTTATATTCATAAATGAAAAATATGCATGCTGTCAGTTTCTCCAGCTGATACAAAATAGAATGTGAATTATTTTCTTAAATTAGTAGTTGACTAAATTCAAATTGATTAAAAAATATTTAACTTATGAAATTTCTTAGCCCTTCATTTGCACAATTGCCATTTTCTCTTTATAAAAGGGAAAAAAAACTTACAAAAAAATCTCAATTCTGGAGACCAAAATTTTCATTGTTCCTTGAAATTCTATAAGTGGAAATCAATAGCCAATGTTCCCCTCTTCCTAAAGAAATTTCTCAGAAAAGAGGACACCACCTTAATAAATTGGAGATGGTGAGATGTAGTGAAAAGAAAGTTGCAGATATAGGGAGACTTGCAGTGAGATTTATAAATGATTAAAACTCTCATATTTAAAATTTAGGGAGCACATTTGATGCACAAAATCTTTAAAAATTTTTTCTATAATTTAATGAGTGGTTGTAAACTTTTGGAAGGTTGATTTACATAAGAGATTTATTTTCCACATAAAGTGTTGGATTAGGAGATCCAAGATGGCAGCAGAGTACGTGGAAACTACACTCCTTACCTCCCAGGACCAAACTGGAATTACAACTAAAATATAAAACAACCACCCTGAATAACCAACTGAAGATTAGCTGAAGAGAAGTTTTATAACCAAGGATTTACAGAAGAAGCCATGTTAAGACTTGTAGTAAGGGCAGAGATGATCAAAGGGCTGGCCTCACTCCCAATGGCAGGGGCAGTGGCTAAGATTCTGCAGGGATATCTCAGTTGCAAAGGTTCCCCTTGAGAAGCGTGGGGTCTAGACTCCAAGCTGGGCTCCCCATCCCAGAGCATCACCACTGAGAAGAGGCACCCACATAACATCTGGCTGTGAAAATCAGCAGGGATTCAGTCTACCAGGAAAAGACTGGTGTCTGTCTGCTAGAGACACAGCCAATACACAAACTTTCATTCATAGCCACTCACCCTGGGCTCTGGCAGAGGGAAGGCAGAGCAGACTAGAGAAGCATGAGTCTGGGGTTTGTGGCTCTGGGGAGGGACAGAGCCGAAGGGACAGCTGCCAGGATCCCTGCGCTGAGTCATTTTTTCATTACCTCAGAAGTCGTCTCTGAGGTAAGACATCTCTCTTGGATGGAGCACTCCCCTTTGTGCAGCCCGGGGGAAAACGAGAGCCCCACCCTGTGGAGCTTAGGCCCTGCTGAGGAGTCAGCTGCCTTGGCCAGGTGTCGAGGTCTGGGCAGACTAAGGATGTATAAGTGACTGAGTTGTGTGGCATTGGGGTTGAAGCCATTCCTCCATTCCCATGAACCTGACTAGTGCCTGCCCCTCATGGGAGATCTGCTAGAACTACCCTCCGGGCTCTGGCTCCAGCTCTGGAGGCCTTACCCCTCTGACTCCTAGTGGAAGAATCCAGGACAGATTAAGTGATATGGCTCTGGGGCAGGGGCCACAACCCCACCTTCCCGAACCCTGACCAGTACCTCTCCCTCGAGGGAGACCCACTAGCCCCATCCTCCTAACTCCTGGCAGCCCCACCCAGCTAAGCTCCTCCTCCCAGTGGAATCTGGGACAACTGAGCTGGGTGGCTCTAGAGCAGGACCCATTTTTCCCTCGCATGCATGACCTGAGCAGAGCCTCCTCTTCACACAGCCAAATCTTGGTCTGTGTGATCCTGATAAACTCTGCTGGCCTAGACTTGGTATACCCGGGAATTTATGCTCAGTGGCTTCAGACTCAGCACTGACTCTGTTACGGAAAAACGGAAAAACGAACTCTTACACGGTATGGGGTGACGGAGTAAGCCTTTATTACACGCGTGGGCCCAGAGGAGACAGCTTCCAAATTCTGGGCACTGAGGAGGGGTCAGGTGGGTGGTTAAATAACTTCGCAACAAAGTGGGGAGGGGAGAGATCTCGTGATACAAGCAGGAGATGCGTAATTGTGA
>PVKM010053312.1:0-10106 GCA_004027735.1 Carollia perspicillata | reverse complement strand
GAGAAAATTCCATACTGTTTTCCATAGTGGTTGTACCAGTCTGCAATCCCACCAACAGTGAACTCATTCCTTTCCTTTTGTCTCCCTACCCTGATGCTGGCAGCTGAGCGCCACCTACGGGAAGATCGGCGTGAAGGTCTTCTTGGTGAACATTCACGGTAAGGGAAGCGGGACATTTAGGAGACGAAAAGGCCAGCGAGGGGGTGAGGTGGGAGCAGGTTGTAGGGACGATGGACAATGAAGGGGGTGAAAACGAGAGTGCCCATATACTCCCCCAAACTACTGCATGCTCCTTAGAGCTTTAGACCCAAGTCAGAAGAGACCGTGGCCAGACCGTGCAGACATCCCAGGGATCTCAGTAGCAGGGTGGGAGGCCTTGGGGCTAAGAAAAGACAACTAGGATTCTAATTCACCCCACCACTAATTTGGCATATACCTCTGGCCAAGTCACTTTATCTGTCTGGGGATCAATTGTCACCTATGTAAAATGAGGGGATTGATTGGATAAATTTGGGGGGTCTTCTCTGCATCTGAAAGTTCATGAATAATAAAACACACACATCCTGTTACTACCCAGGAAACATAGATATGCAGTTTTCTATGCACGCAGTCTCCAAAGGACACGTATACACAGCCAGAGGACATGTCCACATTGCAGTGGACTTCCACATTGTTAACGCACACGACGAGTACCGGGATGTGGACATACAGCAAGTACACACAGGCAGGCAAGCGAACGTGAAGGGACACGTATTCGCACAGCCCGCTCCCCACAGAGGCTCAGCCCTTTCAGGGGGCCTGCCCAGCTTCAGAACCGGCCTGAGCACATCCCAGGCTGATGCAGGCCCTGCTCTGGGAGAGAGAATCTGCGACAGCATGACCGCTGCGCATGCGCTCCAGAGTTAGAATCAGAGGGTTCCTCCCACCTCACTGACACTCCTCAGGAAATCGGCTCTAGGATTCGGTAGGAGTAAGAGCTCCACTACACACTGAAGTTGCAGGCAAGTTCTGGGTAAGCAGGAGAAAGGACGGACCCTTGGAGGATAGAATTGGCAGCAGCCTCCTCATGAACATTTTTAGCCTTTCTCTCTCCAATGGCCACAAAGTACCGACTCCCCCAAACTGCTTCCTGGTGCCTCGGTTGAAGGTTCAGCATCTCCAAGCTCATGTTGCCCTCTGCTGTCCAGAATTGATATTGCAAGGCCAATGCCACAGCCTTTGGAGGCCAGGAGAGCAACCTTCCGGCCTCTCCTATCCTCTCACCAACCTCTCCCACCCCGGCTCCAATCCACAACGGCTGTCATCTTTCCTCCTTCCAGCCCAGGTGTACCGCGACATTAGTCATGGGGGCATCTTTGAGGATGGCTGTCTAGAACGCGACCACGTCTTTCCTAGCATACACGATGCAGTCCTCTTTGCCCAGGCAAATGCCAGAGAAGTGTCCCCAGGACATGACTTCCAAGAGGTAAGGTCTGGGTGCCGGGGGCATCCTCGGCCCCAGGACACTGAACTAGGAGGACCAGAGGGCATTAGAAGAACACAGGAGAAGTTTGGTGCTCCCAAACTTCTGAACCTGCTTCCTTACCTGTAGAACGGGCACCCTAAACTAATTACCTACCGCAAAGCGTTTTTCTTTGGCTTCTGTTTTGGGAAGAACTGATAGTTATATCTTTTATGGCACTTGAAAGCACTTTTGTATATTGTAAAATCTTTCATTAATATTGATGTCCAGATAATAACAAAAACAAAAAGAAAGAAAGAAAAATAATAATGTCCAGGCCCACAGATACTCCCAGCGTACTCCGTGAGGCTCACCCCGCCTCCTCCGCTCTAGACCAGGCTGGGCAGTGGGGGTGGGGGTGGGGATAAGCATGCCTGTTTTAATTTAACAGAGCTTGGAGACTTCAGGCTGGTGATGAACGAAGAGATTGAATCTGAGTCTTGTCTCAGTTTCGTGACATTTAATTTACTAGCTCAGTAAGTGGTATGCAAATGAGCTACAAATAACACTGTCTAGGACTTCATGAAGCAGGGGAGGCAGGAAAAGCCCACCCCACTGGGGTTCCTGCCCAGACCTTCCCTGCAACTAGCCACCTCCCAGTGTCCCCTCTGAGCTCAGCCTCTGTCCTTGTCCTCCCAAGATTCTGTGTCCCAGCCCTCAATAAAACCCTCCCCGCCGTGTATGGGTCATAGGAAAGCCGTTGCTGGCCGGAGAACAACCATTTGCTCTTTGCTTTAAGAGACTGATGAAGGTGAAGCCATCTGTTCTAAGTGCTGAAATACTGCCTAGGACACACGGGAGCTTGGCTCCCGCCCCTGACACACAGAGGGAACCCACGGGGGGCACGACTCAGGACCCTCATCCATGTGGCAGGAGGAGGGAGACTCTGGAAGAATCCTCATTAGTTATTGTACAAATGATGTCCAGTTATTACAGTTTGTGTATTTAAAATAATTTAAATTATATGTAATATACTTACATACCACAGAATCATTCAGATACGTACATTACACCACACCTTTTCAACAGCATGGTGAGTAGAAAGCCAGCAGAGAGTTTGATTATCCTACTTTTACAAATGAGGAAACAGAGGGAAGTCGATTCTTCGAGGCCAGACAGCTGGCAGTCTGTTGTTGTAAGGCAGGTAAACCTTCCCTGCCTCGGAAATGCCCACAGTGGGCAGACCCTGGTGCGTGCCTGCCTGGTGTAGCGGGGAACACCAGGGCGGTGCTATACTTTGTAAAGCAGGGAAGGGAGGGCAAAAGGAGGAGAGCAGTTGTGCGTCAGGAAACATGGAAGAGAGGGCAAAAGGAGGAGAGCAGTTGTGCGTCAGGAAACATGGTGTCTGCCCCACGCCTGTTGTTTGCACCACACCTTGTCATTCAGTCATGGAGCCCATTCTGCACTGGCTTTTTCCCTCTAGGCTCCAGTGGACCCTGAGATCTCCTTATATGGTTTGGAGGAGAGCCCTGGCTACTGGGATTTAGAGCAGGTAAGCTCAGGGGCAGGGGTTGGAGGGCAAGAAGGGGAAAAAAGGAGACCCTCTCGAATCCAAGGTGTTCAATGGGTTTTCTCACATTCAGGCCAGAACAGTCACCTTGAAGTCAACAACATTTCTTTCTCATCTTTCTTTTAATAGCAGATCTTAATTCTTCTCACTCCCTGAAAGGCATGGGGATGGGGGGGCAGCGTCTATTCTTAACTCTCCAACACATCAACCACATGATCCTGGGCAAGCCACACAACAGCATGAGGCCTCAGTTTTTAATCACTGCAGAATAAGGGAAATGTGAGTAAGACCTGGCCTGTCCACCTCACGAGATTAGCAGGGGATTCTTTTGTTCTTGCATTAATTCGGCAGATATTTATGGAGTGCCTACTGCTTGCCTGCACAGTTCCAGGGTAGGCATATGGCCGTGAGCGAAACAAATACCCCTGCCCTTAGGAAACTTGTATCCTGGTAGGGTCGGATGGATTCTAAGGATGCAGGTTCTAGAGGGACAAATACTACTGCACGTGGGCAGGCCTTACAAGCTAAGAGTTCTGCAGATGGGAGGGGTTAGTATCCCCACAGGGCCTGTGGTCCCAGCATGAAGAGTAGCACTACCTCAATGCCCCTAATTAACAGAAACCAGATAGAAATAACATGGAACTTTATGCTTCTTCCTATTCTTTGTGGGCTAAAGTTTCATGGCTCCCAAGCATGCCTCCGGGCGTGCTGATGGCACCTAGGAGACACTAAGAAATGCAGCCAGAGCCACAAGGGTTTGGCAGGCTGATTTCGAGGCCCCCATGGAATCTCCAGAATGTTCCGAACTCCTGGGCAAGACCAAAATAGTTTATCAGAGCCAGAAAGAACTGCCGATCTTATCTGATCTCAGCCCTCATTCTACCTAGTAACGGGAGTGAAGCCACAAAAGGGGAGGAATGCATGGAAGGTCACACCAAGGACACTCCAAATTAGAGTCAAGGCATCTTCTCCTGTCACCTCTGGACCCATTCTCCTCTTAGGTTGACCCTGCCTCTCCCCTGTTCTCATACACTCACACACACTCATGCACACTCACTCACATACACACTCATATGTATACTCCAACCCTCACACATTCACACACAGTCCACTCAAAGCCACACACTCTCACACACTCATGCGTTCACACTCAAACTTAACACACTCACTCACAATGCTACTTTCTGGCCGGGGGTCCATAAGGTTACCTCTTGGTTGCAGCCCCTCTGAACCCAACAGGTCTAATGCAGCTCCTTCAACTCCCCTGTCCTTCCCCACAGGAGATGTTTGGGAGCATGTTTCACACAGAGACTCTGACCGCCCTGTGAGGACCCAGTGGTTCCCATGCTGCCTCCAGAGCGCATGGCACCTGGGACTTCGTGAAGGATGAGCCTGGGAAAGCGGCAGACGGCAGGTGCAGGAGAGCACTTCACCAGGACCTCGGCTCCTCTCTCTCCTCCTCCTGCTCTCTCGTTCCCCTCCCTCCTTCCTGGCACCTCTAGAGTGAGCCAATCTCAGAAGCAGGGACAGCCACCTCTTCACCCTTTGCTGATCCTCATGGCCCTGGCCAGCAAGCATCCTGTTTCCTCCCCATGGCAACTGACATGAGCCCCTGACTGCTGGGCTTGAAGCATGAGCCAAGAACAGAAGGGAAAGTGCAACTACTGACTTAGAGTGCAAGTTTCCAAAGTGTCCTTGGGCCTGCGTGGCTTGGTGTCAGATGACGTCAAGCTATCACAAGACACAGGGACAAACTTGGCTTAGGACTCTGTTGCTTGCCCCCTCCGGCTGCCCCAGCTCTGTTCCTGGAAGCTCTGCCCCTCTGGAACCATGTGCTCCCCACAACCCAGGCACATCTGTCTTGGTGACCGTGGCACTTCCTCCTCGTCTCCAGGCAGCTGGGACCTCCATGCTATTCAACACATCAGACTCAGGCCTGGGGAGTATGCGAAGCCCTCAAGGCCAGCCAGAGCTACCTCCCCAGGGGCAGTCCACCAAGGAGCTGCCCCAGCTTCCTAAAACATTAGCACTCCCCCTGCCCTCAGGGGCTGCTCCCTTCCACTTGAGATGGTAGGAACCCGAAAGGGAGAGTAGGGTAGCGGCAGAATCCTCTGGAAAGCTAGCAACAGGTACAAGTTATTTTCCACAAAAGCTTTTGGGATTCCCCCTTTGTATCAGAGATAGGGGTGGGGATGCTAGTGCCAATTTAGGGCAACTGGTGGGCCCTGAGTGGGCCTGGACAGTCCCCCTGACCTCACAGCCCATCAGGGAAATGTCTCCCCCACTTGAGAAATCTCCTTTGCCCTTCTTCACTTGGCAAAAAGCCCATGGATTTAACTCTTCCTTATCTGCTTGGGGCCTGAATCCCTCTTTCAGGCAAGGGAACGTGCCCCCGAAGGCCGGCCACATCCCCCAACCAGGCACAGAACACAGAGAAGGGCTGACCCAGCTTGGATCCTCCTCCACAGGGATTCCCTAACAAACTCAGGACCTGCAGCCACCTCCTTCTAGGAAAGCTGAGAAAGGGGATTAAGTTCTCTGTGTACATAAGGAGGTAACAAGAGGAACCCCACGGTGACTTGAAAACAAATAGGTCCCCGTGTGCAAGTGTTTGGGAAAATGGCCATGCACGTGCCCAGAACTCCTCTGGGCCTCTCCCCACTGCTCCTCCTAGGCTCCTCAGACTTAATGACCCCCGCCCAACAGGTTGGCTGGCCCAGCCTGGAAAAGCGCCCCAATTCCTGACTTCAGCCTGATCTGCATTGTGTGTCTGTGTGTTGAGTGAGCCGGTCAGATAGCAAGTCTCAGAGTTATAGGAGGGGCACTGGCGAAGAGCCAGCAGATTCTTGGCGCACGAGCATTGCTTCTCTGTGAATTCATTATGCCATCTGGCTGCCAGCGGAACTCAAAACTTGGAAGGCAGAAGAAAATGTTATCTGGGATTCACCATGCCCAGCACCCACAGTGCCAAATTCCAGGAAGACAAGACCTTAGCCAATGGCAACTCACCCTCCCCTATTTCACCTTCAAAATCTAGCTCCGCCCTACTAGGTGGAAAAAGATCACAGTTTCAGGACATTCCAAGTCAAGAGGTCCGCTTTGAACCAGTGTTTCTATCCATTGAGGACTCAGTGACGTCACCATGAACCACCAGACCGGCCCCAGACTTAAAGAGGATGGCTGACTCGCAGTGACCTGCAGTGGGGGCTCGGGGAGGGCCCCTGCCACGTGTCCAATGGTACACATGCTCACAGGGCCCACAGTGGAGGCCAGATCAGAAATACATGGGGAGGAGAAAGGCATGGAAGAAAGCTTTACTTTTAGAATACTTTGGAAAGAACACAGATTCACACAGACCACTCTCTGGAAATTATTGAAGCAGAAAAGGAGGGCAAGGTAGTGAAATAATCCAGAATTTCAATACTTTTCAATGTTCTTAGTGATACCAGCCTGTGATGATGTGGTTCCGGGGGAAGGCTGGGACTCTTGAGATATTTGTGTAATTTATTTAATTTAAACACCGTTCTCCTTTTGTTCATTTTGGTAATAAAGTGCTTTTGAAATGTGAACAAATGCAGGTACTGGGGTGGTTTTCCAGAAAGGCAGAGCAAGTCACTGCCGGGGAAAGCTGGCCTTGCTCTGCACTGTCCTGGGGGAAGGAAGCAACGGGAACTAAGACTTCACATGAGTCTCTCAGCTCCTCTGCAGGTGCTGGTTTTCACTGCTGAGAACGAGCAAACTCCATGACCCAGCTGGAGAGCAGAGACCACAGTGAGAAGACGAAACTAAGGGATCCACACGCTCGGGACCAGTTCCCAGAGCTCACTCTGTGATTTTTGCCGGGGACGTGGGAGTCCCATCATCTCTCTGTATACCCTTCACATGCTCCTTCTACATTCATGAAATTTCTGTTCAGGGCCAATCCCATCGACAGTCAGCAAAGCTTTCACAAGGCTTAATATGGGGGAGCACATAATCTAATCCCAGCTTTCCCCCCCGCCCCGCACTTTGTGAGGCAATGTGAGGACTGTAAAGCCAGGGACTCGAGTGTCCAACAAGCTAGTTTAACTGCCAATGCTGTTCGCTAACAGTGGGGAATGGAAGGAAATAAGAGGAATCAGAAAACCAGCAAAGGCATGAAGGAGACAGAAATACGATGAGGTGGAAAGAGATTGACGAGAGATAAAGCAAAAAGGGAAGGAAGATGAATGGTCCGCGGGATAGAGATCAGGAAAGCAAGAAATGGGAGAAATATGTGAAAAAGGTGATATTGCAGAGGCAGAGAAGTCAGTGAGTTCTAAAATGATATTTATGTTAAATAATATAATCTTCCTTTATTCTGCTATTCAGCTGCCCAGCAAGATCTGAGTAAATTAGCAGGTAATATCATCCCTCCCATTTGAATTTTATGGATCCTGTATACCTGACCTCAGCCTGAACCCCTCTGGAAAGAGAACCCGAGACAAAACTTTGTGATGGGAAAAGTTATTGGGAAACCACCCCAGGGAGCAGGCATGAAAGACAGGAGGCATGCAACAGGGAGAGAGGGAAAGGGAACAGAGTTACTGAGGTAGACTCTGGGAAGGCGACTGGGGCTCCACCCATCTCCAGACTGTCCTAAAGAAACACTCACCCACCGTTCCTGTTGCCATTAATCAAGGTGATCGCTTGGGTATTAACTTTCCAACAATTGCAGGTTTCATGGGTTTGAGTGCAGAGCAGTTCCCAAGGTGTCCCATGCTCTGGTCTCAGAGAAGCCACCTAGGGCAGGAAGGGAAAAGTGTGTACAGCTCCAGGGAGGGCCTGGCAGTTCAGACTGCTTAGAACTGCTACCTCAACAGAGGCTCAGAAGGAGAGTTTCCAGGAGCACATGCTCAGGTTCTAAGTCAGATGCATTTCTTTTTTTCTTTTAATTTTTATTTATGTTTTACAGAAAGGGGAAAGGAGGTAGAAAGAGAGGGAGAGAAATATCAATATGTGGTTGCCTCTCACACACTCACAACTGGGGACCTGGCCAGCACCCCAGGCATGTGCCCTGACTGGGAATCGAACTGGCAACCCTTTGCTTCATAGGCCGGTGCTCAGTCCACTGGGCCACACCAGCCAGGGCTGGATGCATTTTTTAACCACTCGTCGTTACATCCTTGTTTACCTTTTGTGTAAAACTGCAACATGACTGTAGCTGTATTTGGGAGTAGTGTCAAAACATCTATAGGATGACCATCTCACCATTCTGAACTGGAACAGAGGACCTCAACATGGTGAATTCCTCAACACAGTCTCTCATGCCATTCCTTTCTTAGCAGGGTAAAGACGCCTCAGTGAAACGGCTGACTCCAGGGCCAGGACTGGGGAGGTACAAAATGAGTCTGGAACAGCTTTTTATGCCAGAAAGCAAGGACTCGTTCAAAAAAACAGCAGAAGCACGTTTCGAGGTTGCAGGGACCAGACAGAAGCACCTTCCAGCCAAATGTGGCACAAATCTGAGCACCTACATAATTAAATATAATGGCGAATTTTAAACCACTGAAAGAGCAATTGAGGCCCTGGCTGCGTGGCTCAGTTTGTTGAAGCATTGTCCCATTCACCAAAGATTGTGGGTTCAATCCCCAGTCAGGGCACATATGGGATACAATCCCATTTACAACTGCACCCAAAAAAATACCTAGGAACGAATTCACCAAGGAGGTAAAAGACCTATACTCAGAGAATTGTACAGCACTGAAAAAAGAAATAAAAGAAAATACAAATAAATGGAAGCACATACTATGCTTACAATAAGAAGAATTAACATCATTAAAATATCCATACCCCAAAGCAATCTGTAGACTCAGTGCAATTCTTGTCAAAATACGGCATATTTCACAGAACTGGAACAATCCAAAAATTTATGCAAAACTACAGAAAAACCTGAATTGTCTCAGCAATATTGAGAAACGAGGACAAAGTTGGGGGTATCACGCTACCCAATATCAAACTATACTATAAGTCAATAGTAACTAAAACAGCATGTTACTGCCCTAACCAATGTGGCTCATTTGGTTAGGTATCATCCTGCAAAGTGAAAGTTGGCCAGTTCAATTCCTGGTCAGGGCACACGCCTGAGTTGTAGGTTTAGTCTCCAATCAGGGCATGTATGACAGGCAACAGACCAGTATTTCTCTCTATCATTGATGTTTCTCTCCTTCTCTTTCTCCCTTCCTATCTTTCTAAAAATAAATAAATAAAATCTTTTTTAAAAAACAGCTTGGCACTGCCATACAAGCAGACACATAGATCAATGAAACAGAATAGAGAGCTCATAAATAAACCCACATCTATATGGGCAATTAATATTTGACAAAGGAGGCAAGAACATACAATGGGGTAAAGATAGGCTATTCAATAAATGATGCTGGGAAAGTTGGACAAATACATGCAAAAAAATGAAACTAGACCACCTTCTTACACCATATACAAGTGCAAACTCAAATTATTTAAAGATTTAAATGGAACACTCAAAATCATAAAAATCCTGGAGGAAAGCATAGGCAGTAAAACCTCTGACATTGGTCTTAGCGATACTTGTTTCTGATTTATCTCCTTGGGCAAAGGAAACAAAAGAAAAAATAAACACATAGGATTACATCAAACTAAGAAGTTTTTGCATAGAAAAGGAAATCATCAAAAAAAAGAGACAATCTACTAAATGACAGAACACATTTGCCAGTAATACATTTGATAAGGGGTTAATATTCAAAATTTATAAAGAACCCACACTACTCAACATCAAAAAAACTGTATACAATCCAATTTAAAAAAATGGGCAGAGAGCCTGAGAAGACACTTTTCTAAAGAGGACTTACAGAAGGCTAATATAGACTTCTGGCCAAGATGGAGGCATAGGTGGAAACACTGTACCTCCTCTCACAACCAAGATTAAGGACAACAAATATTTACAAACAATAACACAACCAGAACACAGAAAACTGAACTACGGAAGTCCGACAACCATTCAACCAGACTGGTAAGAGGGGTGGAGTCGGCAGCTGAAGGAGAGGGAAAGCAGCAGGAAAACATGGTGGCTGCCAGGCTCCGGAGCATCAGGGAGCGTAG
>PVKM010053311.1:0-10066 GCA_004027735.1 Carollia perspicillata | reverse complement strand
GCAGACTAAGCGGTCACCTAAAACAGGAGCAGAGCCACAGAAATGGAAGGTTAGCAACACGGTAGTGGGAGGAGAGGGTGGGGAGAAGGTACAGGGAATAAGTAGCATAGTTGGTGGGGAGAAAATAGACAGGGAGAGGGCAAGAGTAGTGTGGGAAATGTAGAAGCTAAAGAACTTATGATACATGGACATGAACTAAAGAGGGGGAATGTGGGTGGGAGGGGGTTGGCAGGGTGGAGGGGAATGAAGGGGGAAATGGGAGAACTGTAATGGCATAATCAATAAAAAAGTTTAAAAAAAATAAAAAAAATAAAAAAAATATTTTATTTATTTGTTTTTTTAGAGAGTGGGGAAGGTAGGGAGAAAAAAAGGGAGAGAAATATCAGTGTGTGAGAGAAACATCAATTGGTTGCCTTTTGCATGTCCCTAGCCAGAGACCTGGACCACAACCCAGGCACGTGCCCTGACTGGGAATTGAACTAGTGACCTTTCAGTTTGCAGGAATGACACTTAACCCACTGAGCCACACCAGTCAGGGCTGTGGATGGTCTTTTCAATGTCTCCACGATGTTCTTCAATGTACTAATTTTTAAATTTTGATGAAGTTCAATTTATCTATTTTTGCTTTTTTGCTAGTGCTTTTTCTATTGACAAATCCAAGGTCATGAAGATTTTACCCCTATGTTTTCTTCAAAGAGTTGTATGGTTTAATTATTATATTTAGGTCATTGACCCATTTTGAATTAATTTTGTATACGGTGCTATAAGGTAGCGGGTTCAACTTCATTCTTTTGCACGTAGAAATCCAGAAATGAGGTCTCATTTTTGTGAATCTAGACAGTAGCACAAGGCTTCTTGCACAGTAGTAGATAATCAATATGCTGCATAAAATAGTATCTTCACATATGTACTTTTTAGAAAATAATGTTTTATGGTATGTGAAAAGTTTTCATATGAAAATAGCTTGATAAGTCAAAATGTTAGTTTCAAATTTTCCATTTGGAACTCTTCAGGTTAATAATGGAAAACTGTGTGCTGCTTTCTAGATCAACTCTTTTCTCATTTGGACAAGTTCCTGTGCCTGAAAGAATTGTCTGTGAATGTAGATAAAAAAATGTTTTTGCAGTCATTCCTGAAGAATTCCTAAATCTCCACCATATGGAGAAATTATTGATCCATATTTCAGCTGAGGATAGACCTTCCAAACTAGGTAAGAATGGCACTTTGATTTACTTGTTTCTATATCACTTGGTAGAGATACTTAGCTAATGATTCATTTAAGAGTTAAAGCTTCTGTGGATCATTGGCTATAGCTTCTATCTGTGGTAAATTGTGGTAATAGCACTTTCTCATTAAGAGAGCAGAGAACTATTTGTAATTATCGAGCCCTTACTACATGTTAGCGTGGTCAGTGACACCAGCTGTGAAAGAATTCACAAAGAGAGGAAAGTGCAGAGAATAAAGTTTTATTCACTTTCCAAGAGAGGAGAGGGGCTTGGCATGGAGAGATATACCAGCACTGTGGAAAGATATACCAGCACTGAGGGGTAGGGGCTTTGAGCTTTTATCTGGTAAACAAGATGGTTGTAGAGCAGGATGTTTCAGTCGGTCTTGTAGAGGCTGCAGCTTGTTTCATGTTATCTTTTGGTGCATGCAGAGGCCTGTTGCAGTAGTCTGGCATGTCCTGTTTTGTAACTTCTCTGTGCCTTCAGGGTACTTCCAGGGATTTTCTAGTCTTAAGGATAGAAACTCATAAAACAAGAATCAGTCAAGCTAGCTCTGGCAAAGAGGGCCTAAAAAGGGGGCTTTTGTCTTATTACTACATGCTAGGGAATTGTTACAAGTACTTTTACAAATATTAACTCACTTAACCTTCATACTTGTTCTGTGAGGTAAAGTACTATTTTTATGCTCATTTTACAGCTGGGAAATTAAGATGTAAAGAGATTAAGTAATTTGCTCAAGGTTACCCAGCTAAGGAAATGGTAGATCTGTGATTTAAACACAGGAATTCTGACTACTAAAAAGTCTGAGCTTTAAACACTGGTATACTGCCACTCCAAAATAATTTGTAGAGTTCTTTTATTTTGTTTTTAAGTTACAGAGCTGCCAGATTAGGTGGAAGGAAATATGATGATTGGTAGCAATTGGAAGGAAGCATTTCCCTGTTTTTCTTACCATCCTGTCCTCATGGTTAATGGACAGCTTGTGTAGCCACCTTTCTTAAATACATCATTTAGCAAAATGACTTAGGCACCATCAATTCCTTAATTTAGTAAAGACTAGAAACTAAGGACTGAGGAAATATAAATTTCTATGGAATTGACATGCAGAGTTGCATGCAAAAGAATTCACTGAGCTGAAGCTGAAAGTAGCTATTTTCTTACTTGTTAGCAATTTTTGCATCAAATTTAGGTTTTGTTTCAGAGTTGTCATTGCTTTTATTTCTTTGTATAGTACTCCTATTTTGTAAATGTCATGTACAAACTTAGAAACATTAGGACGTTAAAGCTGAAGGTGAATTTACCGGGTCAATGCCCTAATTTTATCAGTACACTGACCCCCAGAGAGGGTCAGTAACTACATGTCCAAATTCACATAGTTTTCTAGTTAGTTGCAGAACCTGAACCTAAGTCCGTAGTGGCCTGATTCTTGGATCATTACGTCATGGTGGTATGTTTTAATTCAAAATTGTTGAATCAAAATAACAAATTATGTGGCTAATCCTGGTAGAAATGTGAAATTTTCCCTAATTTCTTAAATCTTTGATCTTTTACAGTTAAATTAATTCAGAATTCTCCAAACCTTCAAGTTTTCCATCTGCAATGTAACAGCTTTTCGGATTTTGAGTCTCTCATGATTGTACTTGCTTCCTGTAAGAGACTCAAAGAAATTAAGTTTTCTGGAGCATTTCTTAACATCATCCCACTTGGTAAGAGGTACAATCATGAAAGTTTGGTTTAGATGCTTCTGTGGACAGTCATGTTGAGCACTTTTTTAAAATAGCCAAATTTTAAACATGCAATTGATGTTAAAGAACTATCATAATAGACATAATCCTAAATGAGTTATCAAATAAGTTGTACTTGATTCTAGAAGTTTAAATATTTCTAGTTATCAGAATTATTTCCTGAGCAAAGATTTGTCTACTTAGTCATACTAATTAATTCTATCTAAATTATTGTATTACTTTTTGGTATAAGAGTTGTAGCTAACATAACAGGTTTTTATTTTCTCTTTTATAGTCGCCATTTTGCCAAATTTTATTTCTCTGAAGATATTAAATCTCGAACACCAATATTTTACTGATAAGGAAACATCTGAAAAATTTGGTATGTTTTTATAAAACTGTGCCCTTTACTTATTCTTTATTCTCTTCCCCCCAACATCCTTCACCTATTTTGCATTACCTACAACAAATCATGATATATATTAACTACCCCAGCTAATTAGGAGGAAGGGGACCATGCTGTTCAACTCTTACCCTTAAATGCCTTGAATGTCCTCAGAGTGCCTTATTTCTTAAAATACATGGTGGCTCATTTTAGCTCTAAGCATTTTCATTGGCAGGTACCCACCCATTCCAAACATGTTACGTCTGTGTTGTTTTAAGAGTTTCTGGGATATAGGTAAAACTGTCTTTTAAGGTTATGAAAACTAAGTATATAAAAGCCCAGATTTAACAAAATGACTACCTGTAGAAAGAGCTTAAATACTTTTGCATATTTTTATGATTAGAAAAGTAATGTATGCCCATGGGAAATAAAAGATAAACTGAGGCATATTAAAAATTTTAAGGCATAATAAAATTTTGCTCAAATTTTATTTGAGCAAAAATGGATTTGAACAGGGCAGCATCCAGTGTAGGAGACAGAAAGAAGCACAGGGGAGCTATACAGAGCGATGTTCATGGACAAAAGGGAGCAGGAACCAGGAGGTTGTATGAGGCAAAAAAGTGAGTTGGTGATGGCAAGGTCACTTTCTTTTAGGGGATGGCAGGGGTCTTTCTGGCAGATTTCTAGCTAGTGCTGATCAGTTGATTCCTGGCTGACTGGATTAAGATTCCATTTCTGAGAGAGTTAAAAGTCTAAGTTTTGTTTTGGTGACATGGGGCTTAGCATAAGCAACTCCATTTTGGGCTTATGTCTCATTTTTAACACAGACAAACGTAAGGTGATTGGAGATACCAAGTGTTGAGCAGTTAGTGCCTCTTAAACTTTAGCATGCTTAAGGATCACCTGTATCTCCTGTATCTCCTCTTCCTCTTTTCTTCTTTTGGAGGCAGTCGTGTGGGTGGGGGAGAAGCAGGAAATCTGAAGGAGTGGAGGCAGGATCAGGGGTCAAGGAAGTGCCTGGTATATACAGCAGGTTGATTAAGCAAATACACTGAGTATAATGAGAGCCAAGTTTCCTCACTGTTAGAGAATGAATTTATAAATACTGAAAGGGTAGGTTAGGAAGAACTCTGAGGTATTAAATTAGGATTAGAAATATTGGTGTGCACTCAGGATTTTTAACCTATTCACATTGATAAATAGATCAATATACACACAGATATACACATTTATCTATATATCTCTATATACAAACACACATATATTGGGTTGCCCAAAAAGTCTGTTTAGTTTTTTTCCATAAAATAAAAGACACATTTTTTATTTTCACCAATAACTTTATTGATGTGGATATTTCGAGTTTGTCAGTGGTCTCCTATGTGGTGTAACGTTAACTATTCTCAATTAATGTCTCGATCTGATCACTATCAACCTCAAGTGGTCTACCCCACCATGGAGCATTGTCCAATGAGGAATTTCCAGCACGAAACTTTGCAAACCACTTTTGACATGTTCAATCAGTTATGGCACCTTCTCCATACACTACACAAATCTTCTCATTGCTTTTCAGTTGCATTTTTACCTTTCTTGAAATAATAAAGCATAAGATGCCAAAAATGTTGTATATTTTCTTCCATCTTCAATATTAAAATGGCTACACCAAAATTTCCCAATTTTGATATATTTTTAAAATGCACCCTGATATGAAAGCTATCTGAATACAATCCAAAAAGATTGTTTTGAATGAAATTAAAGACAACTAAGTATAACTAGAGTCATTTTATGAGAAAAACCAAACGAACTTTTTGGTCAACCCAGTATTTCTAAGCTCAGTCAACTAAGAGACTAGAAAGCACCTTAAGAGCAATGAGCAAACCAAATGCCCAGATCTTGACTTTTAACACTGGCTTCCCCAAAAGGAACCCAAGTTCTTGGAGAAATGGCTGATGTAAGAACTGGGACAGAGAAAGTAAAAGATAAGCCTGGAATATTGTTTTATGGTAGAGACATTCAAACCCTCTCCAGATGCGAGGCCTCAGAAGTAGAGAACTTTTTAGGGGTCAAGCAATCCATAATATACCATGTTAAGGAGGAATCAAAAGAAAGAGTGGCGGGTTGTGAAGCGTTAGTGCTGTGAGGCAGAGGTAGAAATCACTGAGATGACAGCAGGAGGTCAGATCGAAAAGAAGGGGGATGAAGGCCTTGAGGAGCTAGGAGAGTTTCCAGGATACCAGTAGAAGCTACAGTCTAAAAGAGGAAATGGATATGTGATAGGTATTCTGGAATCCAGTGCAGGAAAGATTGTTTGGGGAGGGTTAAAAAATGGCTGTCTGGAAGTAGCAGTCAAGATCAAGGTGTAGGCTGACTGCTTTCTCTTGTCCTTGGAGAGGAAGAGGAACGGTCTGTGTGCTACATGGGGCTACCTGCACTGTGCATGATTTTGAAGCTAGAGATCTCTGTTTGGGAACACAGTATGAAAAGGAGCTTTTTTGTGTGTGTCTCTTCTGATAGCCTACACTTTAGGGTCTCTTAATAACCTGGAAGAATTGATCCTTCCTGCTGGAGATGGGATTCATCAAGTGGCCAAACTGATCATCCAGCAGTGTCAGCACCTTCGATGTCTCCGAGTTCTCTCATTTACCAAGACTTTAAATGATGACAGTGTAATGGAAATGGGTGAGTTACCCTCAGGCTTGTCTCAGCTTCCATGTCTCAGCTTGCATGAAAGCCAGTGACATTACTCAAGTCTTCTGCTGCAAGATGTCTATAAAACCTCTTGTCTCTCTAAAAGTGCTCAACCCGCTTCCTCATTTTCACTATCTTACAGCTCCCTCTTAGGTTCTGTTGATTTAGGCATTCTGGTCAGATTTGGAAATGAAAGGTGTCCTTCCATTTCAGACTAGATAAGCCCTCAAGCCTGTGTTCTTGACACCCAGTGCTTCAGACTCCTCGCCACATACCTTCTATTACTTCTTTTAACAGTATTAAAAAAAATTGAATATTAATACACATTCAGAAAAGCACATAAATGTACAGCTCAATAATTTTCATTTTCTCAGCACCTCAGTCTCTAAAGTTAGTCATGCTACAGCCATGGATTCTAGAGTGAAACCAAACCTACCCTTTGCCCAAATGAGGAAAAAGAAATTTAGCAATTAAAAACCAAAATGAAAACCTTGCTAGGTATCCACTTCCAAAGTTAAGTCAACCTATATTGATTGAGAACTTATTGCATGCCAGGCTCTCATATCCTTCCGAACCCTCAATAACAAGGGGGTGCCCTTTGGGCCACAGGTGCAGTGTACGGCAGTAGACGGTGAGAAGACATGGTCTGAGGAATGCCAAATCTTCTCTGTAAAAGGGGAGATGGTGTGGTTGCCACAATCTCTGTTGTCCCTTGTAACATAGCCTGTTTCTTAGCCATGCTGTGCTTGCACACCCGGCTTCCTGGGAGCCCGAAAGAGACGTCCAAATAGGCACAGAACGACAGAACTCTCACAGCAAAGGTGGCTTCACTGCTCTAGGGCTTAGCTTTGCGCCTCTGGTTTCTGCGTTTCCCTGGGGTTTTGGCCAGTTCTTCATTGACCAGTCAGCTCTTTGGGACTTTTAAGAAGATATTTTAAAAATATTTTATTGGCCTTTTCTACTTTCGGTGGGGGTGGTGGGGGTGGTGACGGGAGAAGAGGCTGGTTCAAACAACCGGGCCTACCATTATCGAAGTACAAGTCGTGATGATTCTGATTTCATAAATATTTTGCTTTTATAGCCAAAGTAGCACTCAACGGAGGTTTCCAGAAACTTGAGAACTTAGATCTTTCAATGAATCACAAGATTACAGAGGAAGGATACAGAAATTTTTTTCGAGCACTGGACAACTTGCCAAACTTGCAAGAGCTGAATATTTCCAGGCATTTCACTGAATGCATCAGAGCTCAGGCCGCCACAGTCAAGTCTCTGGGTCAGTGCACATTGCGGCTGCCACGCCTCACCAGAGTTGACATGTGGAGTTGGCTGCTGGATACAGAAGACATCGCACTGCTTACTTCTATGAAAGAAAAACATCCACAGTCTGAACACCTAACTATTTCCTGGAAATGGGTGTTGCCATTCTCTCCAATCATTCAGAAATAGAAGTTTAGTTAAAAACTACTGAATGAAGAAAATATTGGTCAAACATAATTAGCCAAAAACATTTTTATTAAATGTTACATACAAAATAATACTTATAAAACATGTAAAGGCATGTAAAAAATAACAACAACCCTGACTGCACATCACTGAGCTTAAGAACCAGATTTTAAAAAAGAAAAGAAAAGAAAAGAAAAAGATTATCACCAGTACTTTTGAAGTCTCTGAATCATCCTCCCAACTAAAGTTGATGCATCTAACCCTCTGGCATCCAGGATCAACATCAGGTTTTCAGGCTAATTACGGTAAAGAATAACAAAGCCACAGGGAGCGGGTTGAGGGAGTTATGCTGATCTTTCTTAAAGCCACGATATGAAAGAATTCAGGTTACATATAAAATGACTAACTTAAGGATTGAATCAGTTTCACACATTGGTGAAACAAGAGGTCCCTTTAACACTGGTTGCAGATGTATCTTTTGTGGGCCAAAGGTATCCATTAATCCTTGTAGGATCTGTTCTGTGTATTTAACTTTGATGTAGTTGAGTTTACTTATACCTTCCCTTTATCCATTGCCAATGGGAAGAAGAAATAGGATTTAGGGGAAAATACCTTAATTCCAGTGGCTTTTGATTCAACATTACTACATAAGCAAAAAAGCAGAATTTAGCATTATTGCAGATTAGTTACATGTTTTCCAGAAAATTGATTATCAATGCCTTTTTAGATGACAATGTTTGAGAGTTCAACATATGCTATAATGGCCTTAGAATTTTCTTATAATCCATTCTGCTTGGGGAGAATATATTGTCTCTTCTGTGACTTCATGTGGTTCAAGGTGTTAAATTTGATGTGAGTGTCTATAATCAGGGTGTCCAACCTTTTGGCATCTCTGAGCCACACGGGAAGAAGAGTTGTCTTGGGCCACACATTAAATACACAAACAGTAATGAAAACTGATGAGCAAAAAAGGGTTTTAAGTTGATGTACAATTTTGTGTTTGGCCACATTCACCGGCATCCTGGGCTGCGTGTGGCCTGTGGGCCACGGGCTAGACACCCCCGCTACATCTTCGTCTGTCTCCAGAATTTCACTCCTAGTCGTTAAGCAGAATTTTCTGAATGGCCAGAAGACCATTCTAAATTCACAATGCTAGTATAAGTTGGAAAACAATCAGTCTTTAACCCTAATTTTTATTTTTACCAAGGAAAAAGCCTATCCTTCCCTCCCAACCCAAGTATAAAACAGAGGGACAGTGTGTATGGTATGAGCCCATTTATTTAAAAAAAAAATACTCTCATGTTTCTAGATGCATGAAGAATTTCTGTGATTTTAGTTATATGAAGAATTTGAAGAACAACATAAGTGAACACACAAAACAGAAACAGACGCAAACACGGAGAGCAGACTGACGGTTGCCAGAGGGGAAGGGGCCAGAGAACGGGGTGAGGAAGGCGAAGGGGTTGAGAAGTACAGATTGGCCGTCACAGAACAGTCACAGGATGTGAGGCGCAGCACAGGGAGAACAGTCAACAATTCCGTGATTGCTGTTATGGTGCTGGGGGTACCGCGAATGTCAGGGGGTCCCTTTGTAAAGTACACGATTGTCTCACCACTGTGCTGTGCACCTGAAACTAGTGCAAAGGAATACTGAATGTGAACTGCAATAGAAAAAACACATTTCCTGGAAGAGTGTAAATAAAATGTTCATAGTGGTAAGTCTGTAGTAGGACTGGATGGCATTCTTTCTGCTTTCTCCCTTTTTCTATGGTATTTTGTTTTACAAGTGCCTATCCTGTTTTTTAAAATAAAATGAAAAGCTAGTTTACAACATGAAGAGGAGTTACTTACCTCTGGAGGGTGAGATTACTGGGCGGGTGAGATGGGTTATCGTCCTGCTCATCGGATTTTACGTATAATAATACTTTTGTGATCAGAAAAGTTTTAAGTATTATAACAGAGTCCAATCATGAGACAGAAACCACACACTAATTTAAATGGGGAAATTTACTATGAAGTTATCAACTGTAACAGGAATTAAGACACCTCTAAGCAGATGCAGGAAACAGCTGTAGGCTCTTCACCTTAATCTGAGACAGAGCACCCCAGAAAGATCCCCAGACACAGGTCTGCTCAGATACGGAACTCTGGGCAGAGGGCACTGCCATGGACAGCAGAGAGGTTTGCTGAGGCTGCAGAAGGGCAGTCTGAGGAGGTGCCTTGGAGGCATCAGGAGAAGCCACTCGTGTCAGGGGAAGCCACTCATGTCTGGGAGCAGCGTGACACTGTCCGGGAGAAACTAACCAGGAAAAGAAGTCCCTTGGTCCTCTTGTGCTCACCAGCACCCTCTCCTGACAAGCTTTACCACTGTGCCTGCTGACGGGGGAGAGGCATTTACTGGGTCCAGATCTTTTATTGTGGAATAGGCAATGAAGGCTGGATTTAGACAATAACTTGATCATTGATACAAGTACTACTTACTAAATAGTTCCTATATAAACAGAAAGAACTAATTAATTATCAAGATTGATAGGACATGTGCCATGTGCATGTTTGTATATTCACTAAAAACATCTTAAATAATATGCAAGAAACTGGTTGGT
>PVKM010053310.1:0-10054 GCA_004027735.1 Carollia perspicillata | reverse complement strand
AGGTACTTCGACCAACAGGAACTCTCCAACCTGGAGTCCCAAATCCAGCCTGCCTACTTAAGGACTGGCCACTTGTAGTTATTAACCGAAAACACTGCTTTTTTACAATTCCTTTGCCTGAAAAGGACAGAGAGCACTTTGCTTTCTCTGTCCAGGTTCTTAATCTCATTGCCGAGATTCCACTGTAAGGTTCTGCCTCAAGGCATGTTAGATAGCCCACTATCTGCCAACATTTTGTCTACCAAACCTCAGGGAAAGGTTCCCTAATTCTGTAATATATCATTATATGGATGATATTCTAATTGCTGCCCCATCTTTTGAGCTGAGAACTATTTTACTTAAAGGAAGCCACATCTCATGCAGGCTTAGTTATCGCCCCTGAAAAGGTCCAACAGTCTGAGCCTTGGAAATACCTGGGGCACATTCTTTTTCACCAGACAATTTAGCCTCAAACACTCCAAATTAATCCACCAGAGTGCCCAACCCTGATAACCTCCAACAACTATTGGGTGTTATTAACTGGATTCGACCTAGCCTAGGAATTACCACCCATCAGCTTACTCATCTATTCAATACCTTAAAAGGTGACTCCGATCTAAATTCCCGGAGATTTCTAAATTCCCGGAGAATTTTATCCCCCCAGGCTCTCCAAGAACTAGACCTTGTCAATGAACATATCAATAAAAGACAGCTCACAAGAGCTGACCCCCAATTTCCCATCAGGCTATTCTGCTTTCCAACTTCAGGTACCCCCACAGGATTAACTGGTCAACTCTTACCTCCGTTAGGCATGACAGAATGGCTATTTCTCATCAACCCCAACGTACTATCACCACTTACATTACAGCTCTATGCCACCTTACTATTAAAGGACGTGAGAGCACCGAGCAACTTCTTGGCCTTGATCCAGCCATCATTCATGTCCCACTTACCCAAATCTATTTACAACAATGGTCTGTCTAGTCAGTCTCTAGAATTTCAATGTGCTACCACAGAGTTTGTTGGAAAAATAGAGATTAGTCTGCCCTCAAATTATTACAAAACATCCCAATTTTTGATATTCATTTGGAAGAAAAAATTAGTAAGACCCTTATTCCCAGAGCAAGGACTGTTTTCATCGATGGCTCAGGAAAAACAGGGAAAGCAGCCATCACCTGGCAAGAAAATGAGGGACAGAAACACTATATTTCTTATGGTCACACTTCCAGTCAATGAACCGAGTTCTCAGGAGCCATTCCGGCTCTCCAACGGTGGCCTAACGAGCCCTTGCATCTAGTTTGTGACTCTGGTTATACTGTGTACACTCTCCTGCATATAGAGCAGGCTGCCCTTAAGGGATCCGTTGACCCTCCTCTACTCAGTCTATTTTTGACTTTGCTAGATAGAAGGGAACATATTCTATTTGTTACACATATGCCTTCCCATATTGGCCTCCCTGGTCCTACGTCTGAAGGCAATGCCCGAGCTGATGCTCTAGTGAGCATGGTAGATACCTTTCAAAAGGCTGTTACCTCCCATCAATTGTTTTATCAAAATAGTCATGCAAGAATTCAAACTCCCACATTCTCAGGCCAACCAAATTATTAAAGAATGTCCAGATTGCTAGGCCTTAGGTAAGGCATTACCCTCTATTGGAATTAATCCCAGAGGCTTAGAGCCACAAATAATCTGGCAAACTGATGTCACCCATTACCTCCCTTTTGGGAAGTTTAAATTTATTCATGTCTCTATTGATACTTTCTCCAGAGCATTAGAAGCGTCTGCCCTTATGGGCAAATCAGCTAAGAACATCCAGGCCCATTGGCTTGAGGCTTTTAGCTATCTAGGCCACCATCCAAAACAAATTAATACTGATAACAAACTGGGATATACAGACTGATCCACTCATGATCTCCTACAAAGATGGGGAATTCAACACAAAGCAGGCATCCTTTATAATCTCACAGGCGAAGCAGTTGTTGAACACACCCATCATACCTTTAAAACTCTTCTTAACAAATAAAAAAGGGGGAGCCAGGAAAACTCTCCCAGAAATTTGACAATGCTAGCCATGTATACTTATAATTTTCTTAATTGCGATAATTCTCTTAACACACTGGTTGAGAAACATTTCAATCGACAAAAGGTAGATAATAAGGGGCCCCATCCCTTAGTGTTGTTCAGAGATCCCTTGGGAGAAGGGAATCGGGAGGGGCCAGTTGAGTTGTTGACACGGGGAAGAGGGTACCCTTGTGTTTCAGCCCCTACAGGTCCTTTGTGCCTATCCGCCAAAAGAGTTAAACCAAACCATGGGAGACCGACGCCACCAACCCTTGTGGATAACTCAGAATGAGAGGTTGTGACCTGACCAACGAGCTGTCCCAGATGGCCATGACCGAGCACCGATGTCGAATCTGGACCCATCGCTAGAATTGGGGGAAGCAGGCCATGAGGACCAACGCACCACCTGAACCTAAGGGGATAACCTGGGGAGACTTAAAGACCCTCGATAGCAGGGCTGAAGAGGTCATGAAGGAAGTAGAGGCACAAGACACTCCTAAAAATCGATTTCTAGCCTATTTGTCAGTAGTGTCCTCTACTTCCATCAGAAATGTATTGACACTTGTCCTGTTAGTTTGTTTTGGAGGCCTGGGCCTCACTGCTGAAACTCAGCATACTTACTGGAGCCATATCCTTGATCCGCCCATATTTAAGCTCCATACTTGGTGGAATTTGGAGCCTCCTTTATCTAGCAAGGATAGCAATGGACAAGAGGCATCTGGCTTCCACCGGGCAGACCTTCAGAAGAAAAACGACATTGGCTATCTGTCCCTGAGAATACTGTCTATGCATCAGAACATTTACCTGCTTGTTTTTCCACCTTACCTGACACCCTATGTCTATCTGTAAACTTCAAATAGTATGCACATGCCATTGACAGTAAGGGGTCTCAAACTAATGTCTCCTTAATTGGAGCCATAGGCTTTAAAAGAGAAAGAGATGGAGAAAGTGATAACACCCCAGATGTAGCCCTTTGTAACACGAAGACAAAAACTGCTGAGCCCTGGCTGGTGTGGCTCAGTGGACTGAGTGGTGGACTGCGAAGCAGAGGGTCGCTGGTTCGATTCCCAGTCAGGGCACATGCCTGGGTTGCAAGCCAGGTTCCCCCGTGTGGGGAGCACAAGAGGCAACCACACATTGATGTTTCTCTCCCTGTCTTTCTCCCTCCCTTCCCCTCTGTCTAAAAGCAAATAAATAAAACCTTTAAAAACAAAACAAAACAAAAAACTGCTGAGCCTGTCACTTGGTCATTGTGTAGAGATCAACAGGCCTCTCACTCATTGATATTCCTAACACGCCATTAACAGCTGAAAACTGGAGTGCCAAGTGAAAAGCACCTGCTAGTGTGGGTTCTGCCACTGTCCCCACCAGACCTAATACTATGGACGATAGTATGGGGTGGTACGGTGGGGGAACTGGGGCCCCTATTATAAGAGTTACCTCCTCGAATCGCACTAGCCCTTGGCATACTAATACTTGGAAAATGGAACTACCTTTAATAGAACACCTCCTTGGACACGCTTAATATACAGAAGAGGTGAGGTCCAGAAAAGGTTATTATATTTTAGAGAATGTTGGTAATTCCTGGGTTACTGTATGTACTTCTAACCCTTATCTTTTCCTAGCTGTCCCGGGGATGCCTGATCTGACCTATGACAATGACTCTATGATATATATATATAGTCTCTAAGCTTCCCCAGGCTCTATTTATACTAGCTGTCTTACCCACACTAATGTTACTCAACCCATTCTCACTGCGGGTTTTGTAGTGCGCAGACAAACAGAAATCTGGCTACCAGCTAAAGTTACCTGTGAATGGGAAGGTCCAGGAGGCCTAGCCACCCACAGCCGTGCTCTCCCCCAAGTAAGTATGTGGCGCTCCCCAGGAACCTCATCGCTTGTATTGTTCCCGCAATCATTACAGCCGCCTCTGCTCTGGCTAAGTCCATCCACACTGCTCATGCTGTTCATGTCCTCCTCACCAATACAGCTCACGAAATGATCCAATAAACACGTATTGACCAGGAGATCCTCGCCAGACTCTCAGCCAGAGAGTCTGTGGTAATATGGCTGGGAGAATGGCAGGATGATCCTGTCACTCATCAACAGCTCCACTTGTGATCCAGGCTTCTCTAAGCTGTGCGTCACCCCCCTAAAGTGGAACTCCAGTCAGCGCACATGGGAGGAAAGTCTAGCATCGCTGGCGAGGGGTCTTTTCCACTAATCTCAAGGGACAAATCTGTTAGCTCCAGCTTAAGCTACATCAACAACTCCAGGACATTACACAGTTTCCTGAACAGAAGGTCTTTCGGACCCTGTATGACAACTTACAATGGCTCAATCCAAAAACTTGGTTGGAAGGACTAAATTTGCACGTCTGGGTCATGGGGGCTACGGGATGCCTTCTGATGGTTGTAGTCTTTTGTGCTTTGAGATGTACATACTAATTGTTTTCCAGGGACTGTATATGTGCGAAGCGAGGAGCAGGCTTTAGCAGACTTACCACAGTGCCCCGCCATAACAAACAAAAAGGGGGAGATGTTGGGCGCCACTTCGTGTGGTGTCGGAGACTGTGGCCCCACACAAGCTAGGCCCTGAAAGAGGCCTGTAAGACTTGACAGGAAAACCGGGAATGCAGGAGGCAGGTGTGACCGGATGCTGGCATGGAGGGTTCCCGTGGGAAACCAGGCCTGAAGAAGGCACTGTATCCTCTGAAGCTGGCTTCGCTTTGTATGGTCTGTTGGTGTAAACCAGATGTTTAAGCTCAAAGCATAGGGAGTGTACTCCTAATCTCATGAACCCTGTCTTACCACCACCATCTGGCATCAGCATGAGTAAGAGACCCTGCCCTGAGGCAGTGTTTCTTCAATTGTTATCTATAGATAATGTCTGTTTTTCTATAACTATAGCCTTTGGACATTGATTGATGAGCCATGCATGCATGCTGTACACCCCCACACATACCGATCCCAATAAAAGCCTTTTTGGAGAAGGGCTCGGGGCATTCTCCACTGGAGGGAACCACAGCCCCTTTCTCCCCCAGACAGATTGTGTCCAGGGCAGCTCATTTCATCCACGACCAGGAGGACTCCGTGGGATGGGGGTCCCCTCACCCAAACAAGTATCTACAGCCCAAGTCAATTTATAGAGAGCTTGAAAATAAGAAAATCATATTGTAAAAAGTTGTTCAGATAGGTGGTAAGACAATGAGAACAAGAAGGACAGTATGTCTTTCCATCTCTTGGGGGGGACAGGTTACATATCACATTTTGGTGTGTATATGTATGGTATGGGGAGGTAGGGACAAGCAGAGATCCCAAGCTACGACTGTGATATCACCAGGTGGTGTAGCTTAAACACTATAGCCACCACAGCCACACAGGACTTCTGAGTTGAAAGGGCTCCTGCCACTCTCTCATTTCAAGAACAGAGAATCAGAGACAGAAAGGAATTTGCCCAAAGTTGAACAGCAAGTCAGAAGCCAGCAGAGACAGGACTGAAACTTAGGTCTCATGGAGACCAAACCAGGGTTGTTCTCCTCTTCCATGCAGGAGGGTTCTTCCGTTGCAAATCATCTTTAACACCACCCAGAGCAGACTTCTTCTTTTTAGCACTTAAAATTCTCTGAAATTCTTTTATTTGTTCACTTATTTACTCTGGGTCTCCTGCTGCTAGAGTAGATGCTCCTGGAGAGAAGTGTTTTTGTCTGTCTGGCTCCTGCGGTATGATAGTTGGCACTCCACAGTATTTGTTGAATGAGTAAATGAATGAAGCTAACATTTGTATTTGGACTTTGAGGTCCTAGAAATACTTACTGGCTTCTACAATATTTCCAAAGGAGAAAATAAAAAATAACTGCATGACACTGACGCGCTTTCATAGAATTATTTTCATAATTAACTTAGAAGGTTGTCACTACCATCAGCAGCATTTTAAAGACGAGAAAACTGAGGCTTGGGGAGGTCTGGTGACTTGTCCAAGGTCACAAAGCAAGGAAGTCGAGAGCTGGGATTTGAACCTAGTTCCAGAGGCAGGCTGGCTGTCAGCCAGTCCACACACCTGGAACTATCAGGATCTGCACACTTCAGCCCTTCTGCACACACGCCCCAGCCCTTTTGGGTGCTGATTACAACTTACAAAGTATTTTCTGGTCTCTTCCAAAATCATTCAGCTCAGGGCGGGAAAGAGATTTGCCGAAGTCACATGAAGTCCAGCCCTCTGATCTCCAAGCTTTCCAAGTTGGTGTGTAGGACAGTGACTGCAGCAGCTGCTCATGGAATTGCCACTGAACACTTCATTTTCTTCCTGCTTTGCTTCATACCAAATCCTCAGGACCCTTGGTTAAGTCCAAAATGTGGTCCTAATTCAGCATCTGCATGAGCTGAATGATGAGATGTTCTCATTATACTGGCAGGCAATTGGCTTTATTAAAACATGCTGACACTTAGCATCTTCTTTTTTTTAATTTATAAAGTGTAGAGCTTGCAAAAGAACCTACAGTTCTTTTTCTAAAATTCTATTTTAATTGTTGTTCGAGTACAGTTTTGTCTTTTACTCCCATCCCATTCCACCCCCCCACTTAGCATCTTTTTTTGTTGTTGTTTTGTTTACAAAGGTATAATTTACTAAATTGCTGTAAGTCACAAATAGCTTAAGAGAAAACATTTATACCTTGAAAACAAAGCTCAACAACCAGTAATATTTAACATAAAAATTATAAACATTATACTCATTCTTATGAGTTCATTTAGTCCCATGTTATTAATACTTTCTGACCTTGATCATTTTGTTAGCAGTTTTACAAATCCAGTTTTGTTTTGCTTTGTTTTTATGTTTGTTCAAGTACAGTTGTCTCCACTTTTACTCCATGACGCACCCCAACCCCACCCATCCCCACATCCCACCCTTGAACCTACTCTCTTGGGCTTTTTCCATGTGTCCTTTACATGTTCTGTGATGGCCCTTACCCCATATTCCCCATTATCACCGCTCCCTTCCCCTCTGGTTACCGTCAGTTGGTTCTTTATTTCAATGTCTCTGGTTATACTTTGCGTGCTTGTTTTGTTGATTAGGTTCCACTTATAGGTGAGAGCATATGGTATTTGTCTTTCACCGCCTGGCTTATTTCACTTAGCATAGTGCTCTCCAGTTCCATCCATGCTGTTGCAAAAGGTAGGAGCTCCTTCTTTCATTCTGCTATACACTATTCCATTGTAGAAATGTACCATAGTTTTTTTTATCCACTCATTTACTGTGGACACTTAGGTTGCTTCCAGCATGTGAATATTGTAAATTGTGCTGCTATGAACATTGGAATACACAGGTTCTTTCAACTGGTGTTTCAGGATTCTTAGGGTATAATCCCAGCAGTGGAATTGTCAGGTCAAAAGGCAGATTCATTTTTAGTTTTCTGAGAAAATTCCATACTGTTTTCCACAGTGGCTGTACCAGTCTGTGTTCTCATCAACAGTTCACTAGCGTTCCCTTTTCTCCACAATTTCACCAGACTTCTTGTTTGTTGAATTTGTTATGAGGGCCATTCTGACTGGTGTGAAGTGGTATTTCATTGTGGTTTTAATTTCCATCTCTCTGATGGCTAGTGATGCTGAGCATCTTTTCATGTGTCTCTGGGCCCTCTGTACGTCCTCCTTGGAGAAGTGTCTGTTCAAGTCTTTTACCCATTTTTAAATTGGGTTTTTTGTCTTCCTGGAGTGGAGTTGTGTGAATTTTTTATATATTTTGGAGATCAAGCCCTTGTCTGAGGTATCACGGGCAAATATATTTTCCCATATAGTTGGTTCTCTTTTCATTTTAATGCTGTTTTCTTTAGCCATGCAGAAGCTTTTCAATTTGAGGAGGTCCCATTTGTTTATTCTTTCCTTTATATCCCTTGCTTTAGGGGATATATCAGTGAAAATATTACTGTATGGAATATCTGAGATCTTCCTGCCTATGTTCTCCTCTATGACTTTTATTGTGTTACGACTTATATTAAGTCTTTTATCCATCTGGAGTTTATACTTGTGTATGGTGTAAGTTGGTTGTTGAGTTTCATTTTTTGGAATGTAGTTGTCCAGGTCTCCCAAAACCATTTGTTGAAGAAGCTATTTTTACTCCATTTTATGCTTCTGTCCCCTTTTTCCAATATTAATTGACCATAGAGAATTGAGTTTATTTTTGGGCTTTCTATTCTGTTCCATTGATTTATGTGACTGTTCTTATGCCACTGCCATACTGTTTTGATTACAGCAGCCTTGTAATATAGTTTGATATCAGGTATTGTGATCCCTCCTACTTTGTTCTTCTTTCTCAAAATTGTTGAGGCTATTCAGAGTCATTTATGATTCCATGAAAATTTTTGAAATGTTAGTTCTGTATCTGTAAAGTATGTCATTGGTATTTCAATAGGGATTGCAGTGAATCTATAATTCGTTTTGGGTAATAGGGACATCTTGATTATTTTAATTCTTCCACTCCGTAAGCACAGTATATGTTTTCATTTGTTTGTGTCTTCTTGAATTTCTTTCTTCAGTGTTGTGTAGCTTTCTGAAGACAGGTCTCTTACCTCCTTGGTTAGGTTTATTAGTAGGTATTTAATTTTTCTTGTTGCCATACCAAATGGGATTTCCCCCCCAATTCCTGTTTCTGATATTTCATTGTTGCAATACAAAAATGCCTTCAATTTCTGAATATTGACTTTACATACCACTGTTTGCCAAATTCATTCATTAGGCTGAGTAGTTTTTCGGTGGAGTCTGTAGGGTTTTCTGTGTACACTATCATGGCATCTGCAAACAATGAAGTTTTACGTCTTCTTTTCCAATTTGGATGCCTTTTATTTCTTTTCTTGTCTTATCACTGTGGGTATGAAAACCAATACTATATTGAATAGAAGTGGTGAAAGTGGACATCCTTGTCTTGCTCCTGATCTTAGTAGGAAAGCTTTCAGTTTTTGCCTGTTGAGTATGATATTGGCTATAGTTTTTTCACATATGGCCTTTTTTATCTTGAGGAATGCTCCCTCTACTGCCATTTCACTGAGTGTTTTTATCATAAATGGGTGCTGTACCTTATCAAATGCTTTTTCTGCATCTATTGATATGATCATGTGATTTCTGTCTTTCCTTTTGATTGTGTGATGTATTATGTTTGTTGAATTGCAAATATTCTACCATTCTTGTGTCCCTGGGATGAATCCCACTTGATCATGGTGTATGATCTATTTAATGTATTGCTGGATCCAGTTTGCCAGTATTTTGTTGAGGATTTTAGCGTCTAGGTTCATCAGCAATATTGGCCTGTAGTTTTCTTTCTTTGCTGTGTCTTTATCTGGTTTTGGAATTAGGATGATGCTGTCTTTGTAAAAAGAGTGTGGAAGTCTTCCCTCTTCTTGGATTTTCTGCAATAGTCTGAGAAAGATAGGAGTTAGCTCTTCCTTAAAAGTTTTGTAAAATTCTCCTGTGAAAACATCCGGTCCAGGGTTTTTGTGTGCCAGGAGTTTTTTGATCACTGCTTCGATTTTGTCAGCTGTTATTGGTCTGTTCAGGCTTTCTGCTTCTTCTTCATTGAGTTTTGGTAGATTATATTTTTCTAGAAATTTGTCCATTTCACCAAGGTTTTCAAATTTCTTGGCTCTTACTACGAATATCATTCTTTGTAGTCATTTCTTAGAATCCTTTGTACGTCTGTGGTATGAGTTGTCATCTCTCCTCTTTCATATCTGATTGTGTTTATTTGGGTCCTCTCTCTTTTTTTCTTGATGACTCTGCTTGCTGACTTTGTTTATCTTTTCAAAGAACCAGCTCCTGGATTTATTGATTCTTTGGATTGTTCTTTTAGTCTCTATGTCATTTAGTTTTGCTCTGATCTTGGCTATTTCCTTCCTTCTGCTTGCTCAGGGCTTTGTTTGTTGTTGTTCCTGCAGTTCTTGTAGAGGTAGGGTTAGGTTGATTATTTGAAATGTTTTTATCTTTTTTAGGTAGGCCTGTACCACTGTGAACTTCCCCCTTAGGAC
>PVKM010053309.1:0-10048 GCA_004027735.1 Carollia perspicillata | reverse complement strand
TGCAGTCCAGTGCTCCTTTCATTACATTTCAATGAATTATATCATGTGTCTGCAATATGGCCATCAGCTACCATTTGTCATTACTTTGATCCTTAATATCACATACAGAATCACCTTGGAAAAGTCACTCATCCATTCTAAATTAGTTTTCTCTATATGTAAAATACAAATAAATGACTACTTATCTCTTAGATTATAAAAAGAGGAAATAAAAGACTGCATATGAAAGCACTTTTGTTGTTATCATACCGACTGTCAGAAGATTAAAAGGGCATCTTCTGGTTTATAAAGACAAATGGTATTAGCAAACATTAAACTGGAGGGAGTGGGGAGCAGGGCAAGACAAATGAAACAGTTAAAGGGCAAACATAAAGAAGGGCTTATCATAAAATGAATATTTGCTACAATTAAAATAACAATGTGACCAAGTTCAAGATGGGAGGCTGAAGTGAAACCCTAGAAACAGACTAATTATTAAACATTTTCATATATTATAAGGAAGACAATTCAAACTTCTGAGTAATGAAACAATTCCTACAGTGTAGTGCAATTGTTAGCAATGAAAAAAAGCTAAGACTATCACTACACAAAATACCCTATAATCTTATAAATCAAAAAGTAAAAGTAGCCCTGGCTGGTGTGGCTCAGAGCAATGAGTACAGGCCTGTGAACCACAAGGTCGCTGGTTTGATTCCCAGTCAGGGCACATGCCTGGGTTGCGGGCCAGGTCCCTGGTTGGGGGCCTGTGAGAGGCAATCAATTGATGTTTTTCTCACACATGGATGTTTCTCTCTCTCTCCTTCTCCCATTCTTCCCCTCTCTTTAATAGTACATAAATCAAATCTTTAAAAATGTGAAAGCAGGGAAAAAGTTTAGAACAATTTTAAAAGATTTGTAGGTAAATATTCATATGTTCTCAAAAAGGGTGAAACTGGGCAAAACAATTCATGAAAAAAGCCACCATGAGAGAGATAAGACTTGAATTACTTAAACAAATGAAAATTGAAGACATGAAAAAAATACTTGGCTTCACTGATAATCACAGAAATATAAATTCAAAGAAACACTAAATATTTTGCAGTCATCAGATCTCTCTCTCTCTCTCTCTCTCTCTCTCTCACACACACACACACACACACACACACACACACAGAGAAAGAAGAGAAAATCGACAATGGCAATTATTGATGACAAGGGCGAGGGCAATTGGTATGCTGCTTTTTTTCACAAGTCAGTGCATCTGAGGAAACTTACAGTGTTTCTATAAGGAGTATGTATTTTATAATCAGTACAAGTCATATAAAATGAAATGAAAACAGGCACTCAGTGGGATTTTCATGTCTAAAATGAATATGTTGATAGCCTAAAAATGGCTTCTACATACTAGATAGTGCCTCCAAATCTCTCCAGGAAAGATCTCACAATTATGCACTGTGACATAAACACTCTATCACTAACTTAGAAGTTATAATGAGAGAAAAAAAAATCTGGCAGTGGTTTAGCAGTCTCAGCAGAAGTTTCAGAGGTTTCTAGCATGGTTTATAATATTCTTCTCTTAAAACGTAAACCTTCATTCTGACAGGCTCGAGATCCTGGGAATCTCAGAATCATGATAGCCACTTAGAAAGCTGTGTGCATTTATGTTAAGTAATTCAGTGTCTCTGAGTCTATTTCCTCATCTGTACAATGTGCACAAAATTGCAGCCATGCTGGATCAGTGTGAGGGTTGGAAACGATCAATGCCCAGGGCCTAGTTTCAAGAACTGGGCACACAATTGGCACTTATACAGTCACTTAACCTAACACTGATCCTAATCTAACACTAATTCGCACTTAACTGCTACTATTGCTATTGAACCTGGTTTAACTCAATCTGTAAATAATTAGGTTCACACATCATTCATCACTCCACTGAAGCAGAAAAGTAATTTGTGTCTAGCATGACTGTGAAATATGTTCTCTAAAATGAAATTTTAAAAAGGAAAAAAATAAAGAAAGAGGGAAAACTGAGAGAGGAAGGTGAGGAAAAAAGGGAAAAAGAAGAATGGAAAAAAGAAGGAAGTTAAAATACAAACACAAACCAAGACTAGCAATACACTTTAATAAAGAAAAATGGCAAATAGTTACACTGACCGCTCTAAAGCTCAACAGTATCCATTGGCACGGAACTTACCAATTAAGTCTGATCAACTTGAAAAGCCAGATGAACTGTCTCCTATGCTGAGGTGTCCTCACAAAGCTGTGGAATAAAACTTGCCTTTTCTATTTACAGCCATGCCTTTATTACTAAACAGTTGGTCTGAGAGGAAGGCAATAAGCAGGGTTAGAAAGAGAAAACGGAGGAGCATAAAGATGAAGGGAAAACAACAGGCAATTCCGGATCAAGCCTCTTCACCCGATCCTTGCATATTCTCCTGCATTCTCACCTGGAGCTGTGCAGAGCTGTCATTGAGACTGTCCTCCCTTCGCCGAGCCTCCTCTAGCATCTGTGCACTCTTCTTCTTTTCCACCTGCTCCTTGTGCTTCAGATTTGCTACCTTCTTATTCTGGTCTTTTACTTGCCTGTTGGTAGGTAGGGAGAAAAATCAAGCTGTTCATATACGCGCATAGAAAAAAAGGTTCATTTATTTAGTTTTACACCCCTGTCACAAAGGAACAGCTGCAAACCAACAAAGAGTTCTGGCTACAAAGTGGTTCCACTCCTTTCAAGAGCTCTCCTACCAACAGTAGCAAATTGTTGCTGTTTCAGGACAACGCATTTCAGCAAGTACTTTATGCAGCACAATGAAATTCCAAAAGGAGGGCATGAGATAGATTGAAATGACATGAAAAAGAAACCAAGCCAGAGACTGATGTTGGCCATATGCAAATAGTCTCCTGATAGCAATGCTATGAAATAGTAGAATGGCTGAAATGTGATACAACTCTTATTTTACTATTATTTAAATCTTTCACTTTCAAAAAGCATCAGAACATTGTACCTACTTCTGAAGCTCCCTATCCTATATCACTGCCTCCCCACTAAGATAAGAATAAACTATATCCTAAAAACTTTGTGTTTATAGTACCCTTGCTTTTACTACAGGTTTGTTACACATATGAATCCTTTATTTTGCATTTTTTGAAATTTATATATAAAATGTATTAATAAACTATTTTTCTTTTCAATATATGTTTTGAGACTCATACTGGTTAATTAGTGTAGTTTTTTTATCTGCTCCATTTTTAATGCAGTATAAAACGATATATGTCAATTGTCTTAACACATTCTCAAGTCTGTGATACAGAAAGAGTTGTATCACAAAACCTTTCTTATCAGTCATTCTACCATTTCACAGCATTGATTATCAGGAGACTATTTCCATATTGCCAACATCAATCTCTGGCTTGGTTTCTTTTTCATGTCAGATCTAAACAACAATTGGGTTGTTTAGTTTTTTATTATTACAAGCAATGCTACAAGGTACATTCGGCTATTGCCTGTGCTAGAGATTCTCCAAGGTATAGGCCTACGAACAATTGCTAAGTTGTGTTGTAGGTATGCCTTTAGGTTTACTAATTATTTTCCAAGAAGTTTTATTCATTTATACTTACACTAGTAGTACAAAACAGTACCTGTTATACTTCTACATATTCACTAACACTTGGTTCTGTGAGACTTTCTAAATTTTATCCATCTGGTAGATATGTATGAATAATATGTCATACAGTGCTGAAATGCATGTTCCTAGCTCCTGAGGCTGAACATCTTTTCATACACTATTTAACTATTCCCATTTCCACTTCTATGAAATAGATACTATGTGCTTTGCCCATTTTCAATTAGTGTATCTTTTTCTTAATGACTTATAGGTATCATAATCCTTTATCTGTTATATGTTACAAATATTTTCTTCTAATCTATTAATTATTTATTTGATTGTTCAGGGGAGGTCCAACCCACAGCCCAGGATGGCTATGAATGCAACCTAACACAAAATCATAAATTTACTTAAAACATTATGAAGTTTTTTTTTGTGATTATGTATTGTAATGTATTTAATGGGTGGCCCAAGACAACTCTTCTTCCAGTGTGGCCCAGAGATGCCAAAAAGATGGACACTCCTGCTTTATGGTATGTTATCATTTACAAAATTTTACATTTAAATTTGTTTCAAGCGTACCAATCTTCTCCATAGTTTGAAATTTTGTGACTTTTTAACAAAACCTTCCCCATTCCAAGTTCACAAAGTTATTGCCTGAAAATTCCGTAACTTAGTCTTTCACACTGAAGTCCTTAATCCACTGGAAACTTAGGCTGTATGTGGTATGAGGAAGAGATAGAATTTCATTTTGGGTGTATGGTCTGAGGAAAGAATAAAATTTCATTTTTTACATTGATAACTAATTGTCCAGGACTGTGTATATGCAATGCTATTTCAGTTGTATATAAAGTTTCTACACACAAGTGCCTGTCACATGGCTGTCTACCCTGGCATCTTTGTACATTTTGCACCAAATCTATATTACCTCAATTACTATACCTTGATAAGAAGTCTCAATACCTATAAGGAAAGCCTGCCTACCTTCTTCTGTTACAAGACTGTCTTGACTATTCTTGCCCCTTAATACTTTTCCTACAAATTTCAGAGCCCACTCGTCAAGTTCCACTATGCCAACCAACCAACCCACCAACCACAGTAACCGAAACCCAACAGCAGCCTTTTGGGGTTTTGATTGAAATTGTACCAAATCTATTTATCAATTTGGGAAAAACTGGCATTGTCGTGCTCTTAACTCTTTCAATTCATTAACACCATGTATTTCTCCAGTTATTTAGTTCTCCTTAAAAGGCTGTCAACCAGGAGTTAAGATTCAATCAATAAAAGACTGGCATTTATTTTATCCATAGGTACCTTATATGTTTTGTTGTCATTTTAAATTCTAGACACCTTGTCACTGTACATGGTTCCTTACACAAAGTAAGCATTCTTTAAAAAGTACTTTTCAACAATGTAAATAGTAACAAAATTAACGTGTAATTCCTTGTTATCATCTAATATCCAGTCCATATTCAAATTTCCCCAGTTGTCTTTAAAAAAGTTTTTTTAACAATTGCTTGTTTGAATCAAAATCCAAAAGATTTGAAACACAATCAATAGCCTTTGGTTTGTTAAATCCTGTAAGTCTCTATTAATCTAAAGAAAAGTGTCTTACCTCTTCCCCTACCCAATTTTTTAAATGCCACAAACTTGTTAAAGAATATGAGTTCTGTAAAATGACTCACATTTTAGACTGTTCGCTTCTTCATGGAGTTATTCATTCCACATACTTTTTCTTTTTTACATACTGAAAGTTATCTTTAACAGATTCAGTTTCAACATTTTAGGTCAAAACACTAAATAATGGTGTTGCCTCCTCAGTGGTTATTCATCAGTGAGTAATCAGAATGAAGGCAGTGACAACCCGGTCTCTTCCTCTGTGTGTTATGCTCACCCTTCCATCAACTTTTGATCTCTAGGCTCCCTGCACTAATGAACTTCTCCTGAAAACATTATTTCAATGACATTTTTAAATTACATGGCAGGTAGAAATGCAGCTGATTTCTATATATAGGTTTTATATCTGGCAAACTGGCAAATGCTCCTGGTAATCCTAATAATTTTCCTATGGATTCTTTTGGGTTTTCTGTGTAGACACTTGAAAAATCTTTGTACTTTTTCTTATCTTATTGAACTTGCTAGAAATTCCAGAACTATGATGAAAATAATTAGTGAGAATGGGTATCTTTGTCTTTCTCCGAATTCTAAAGAAAATTATTTTTACATTTCACCACTATGACATTTGCTGCAATTTTTTTCTTTGAAAACTTTTTATCTATTCATTGTCTGCCAGAAGTTGCTATTATTTTAGTTGTAAATGAGTGATGAATTTACTGACAGGCTTTTGAGATTTTCTAATGTTAAACTAATTTTATCATGAGATAAACCTATATTGTATTTTGCATGATATTTATCTCTATAAATTTCTTTACTGACTTTCAACTCAATTATACATTTATAAAAATTAATGAAAAATCTGGTATTTTTATTGTTCTGTGTAATGAAGGTTTCATAGCGAATATAATTAATAATACTGTCAAAAACAAAACTGTGAAGTCCTCTGTACAAGGTTTTAAAAACACACATTTTCTTTTGTATAATTTGGATATGATTCTATATATGGGCCAAAAAGTTGTTTTTTTTTAAATAATTTCTAAATAGTTCTTCAGTGTAGAATTTTAATTGAGAAGTCACTGAAAATTCAATATTAAGTTAATGACACAGATGGTAAGATAAAGCCATTCTCTGATAGAAATGTCGTTAACACATTATTCAAAAGCTATGTTTCAGATCTTCACTTTCTGGCATCTTGAATATGTCTACTGAAAGATTCAACCACAGAATATATAATAAAACCAGTTGTCATTGGAAGAAATAAAAATGAAACTAATGTCTATATTTGACTCTTCTCACTGCATACTTTTCTGTGCTAGTATTTCTAATTTTATTAATCTGATATCAATCATATCAACTAGTAGAAAAAAAGACTAAGATCTCTGCATTGAAAAATACAAGAAAAAACTATGTTTTCATGAGTCAAACTGCACTTTTTCAAAATTAAATTCCTCTTAACATGGGTTTATTACATGTAAAGACTGTACTATTTTAACGGAGAAAAAAAAATTCTAAAGCCATACGAATTCTTTCCACCTTGCACCTGTGAGCTATCCCATACAGCGCTGGCCACACTGATGCCTGTGGCAGAGCCTCGTCATTCGCAGCAACAGGACACATGAAATAAGGAACCTAATTAAAACCATCTGAGTAGTTTTTGGAACAAGGCAGGTGTTACAGGCTAAATGTTCGATCCGGTCAAAGTCAATTTCATTCTTCAGCACTCTTTATCATAATTATATCTGAGAATAAGTGACTTTTTGCTCCCAACGCATAGAATTAGGTCAGGATATTTTTAATTGTGTTTCAGGAAAGAACAAAAAATCTATTGCTCCCATCCTATCCCAACCACCAGCCCACTTGTGAGTGTTTTCCATTTTTTTTATTTTGACCTTCACAATATTGGGCATACAATTTTAATGCTTACCTCCTTCAAATCCAAAGAAAACATAAAATGCTAAGTAAAAAATAGAGAATATCTAGCTAAATACAGAGCAAGGTTCTAAGCATATACAGGATGGAGCAAAAGTAGGTTTCCAGTTGTTCATATGGAAAATAACACAATTTAATTAATAAATAACACAAGAATAAAGTCTGTGTTTTGTGTACTCACAACTGTAAACCTGCTTTGCATCACCCTGTATGTCTTAGTATGCATAATTAAAACATAATAAAATATAAAAAGGAAAAAATTAGTATTTTAATTTTTCCTTTATGTTTTTTTTCAGTTTCTAAATTTTCTACAATAGACATAAAATGTTCTTCAAATATTTTAAAGTTTTTTTAATGTAATATGGTTGTATCTCAAAATTGGTCTGCATCTAAATCAGACTAGATAGAAAGTCAATAAGACACATTTGAGTTTCCCTTATTTATTTATGTCTTGGGTTTTAATTTTCCATTTCCTATTCATATTTTCAATTTCCTTTCTTTAATTTAGTTTTGGGGCTATTAGTTCCATATTTTATTCCACACACACAATTAACTTGTAAAATAAAATGATTTTATCATAATTGGGAACCAAGAAAAGTATCGAAAATTGTGGGAGGATTACAATCCCTTTCTGCTGGCTTTCTTCCCCATCTTTCAGCCCTGGGCATGTGCAGGCGACAGCATGAGTGCACGCATGGCCCTGAACTTGCAGCTGAACTGGAGCGGATGCACACACAGCGTTCGTGCCTCAGTAATACCCTTTTCCATGCTGCTTTTCTCAGGGAAAGGGCACAAAAGGCAACAGCATCAAAACATGCTAATAAAATGGGGGGCGTTTCTTTAATCCATAAGTAGGAATAAATATTCTGTGACATTAGAATCTGTGAAACATGGAATTTCCTTCTCTCCACTTACAAACAGATCAAAATGTAATTGGATTTAAATCTGAGTTAACAAGAAAACCCATACATGTTAGTAAATCTATACCTTAAAGTGCTACTAGAAAAAGAAGGATTTAATAGTATAGATTTTTTAATTCTCTCAGACTGTGTTGTACCCGAATTAATTAATTTGAATTAAATTAACAAAAAACTTAATACATCTTTTATTATTCTTTAAGTGGGAAGAGAAGAAATGAAAGATTCACAAATACTTTAAATCAGATTCTCAGTTTATGAGTTCTTAACAATTATAATAAACAGTGAAATGATGAATAGATTTAACTCTTTCCACAAAGATATGAATAAATTTAAGTGTAAGAAGAGAGAAAAGCAAAGATGAGGAAGGAAATAGTTTACCTTCTATTGGTCTCTGCCACAACAAGTTTTATAAAATGCAATCCACCATCTTGCTATTCAAAGTGTGATCCATGAACTCACCTTATCAGCATCACTGGGGGTTTCTTACAAATACGGAATTCTCAAGCTCACATCAGATCTACTGAATCAGAATCTGCGTTTTAACAACATCTCTAGGTGATATATTCTAAATGCACACTAAAGTTTAACAAGCACTGGTGTACTACACAGGCTATGCCAGGAAGGCCCTGCCCCTATTTACTTTATTGTTGCCTCTGCCTCTGCTTCTTAAAATCCAAACTCAAATTTAGGCCATAACTACTACTGACTCTCTCCTGCCCCCACAAACTCCCATGTCACTTTAACTAACTATATCTTATAACCCATTAATTTGTTTTCAATATTACAGTGATCCATGTTCATGTCTTCATACACCTGTAAAAATGCCTTCCTAGAGTTTAAAGACTATGTTTGATACATTTTCATAGTTCACAATTTCTATCACAGTTCCTCATGGTGTATAGATGCTCATTAGGTGGGGAAAAAATGGAGACAACAGTACTTGAACAACACTAAAAAAAAGTTAAAGAAAAAGAATCTGTTAAACAAATGCATAAAAAGGAAACTAAGGACTTCTGGCCAAGAAGGAGGTGTAGGTGAAACACTATGCCTCCTCACACAACCAAAATTAAGGACAACAAATATTTAGAAACAAAAACACCACCAGAACAGACAGAAAATTGAACCATTCATCCAGACCGGTAAGAGGGGCGGAGTCAGTGGCAGGAGGAGAAGGGTCTCCGCAGGAAAAGGCAGTGGCTGGCAGACCGGATAGCAAGCCAAGCAGGGCTAGCAGATCCAGCATGGGCAGGAAATAAGCAAACCCAGTGAGGCACGCAGGGCAGTTGGCTGACCATGGTCCCACATTCCAGCACAGATAAACCAGACAAAAATGGGCAGCGAGACAGACTGCATAACCCAGGGCCCCAGGGATGGGAAATAAAACTTAAAAGCATGGACTGAAAAGATGCTGGGAGAAACTCCCAGGCTCAGAGAAGAGTTCATTGGAGAGACCCACAGGGTCCTAGAATGTACACAAGCCCACCCACCAAGGAACCAGCATCAAAAGGGCCCAGTTTGCTTCTGGGAAGCGGCAGAGGGGACTGAAATCCAAGAGAGCAGAGCAAGCGCCATTGGTCCCTCTCTGACCCCACCCCCACAGACAGCAGCACAACCCAGCAACTGGGAAACACTCACCCTGGTGAACACCAAAGGCTCCCCCCTCATACATAACAGACGCAACCTGACCAAAAACTTATGGCTCAAACAGAAGAACAAATCAAAGCCCCAGAGCCAATACTTTTAAAGCAACCGAGAGATAGCCAACCTATCAAATGCACAGTTCAAAACACTGGTGATCAGGATGTTCATAAACTGGTTGATTTTGGTTGCAAATTAGATGAACAAATGAAGGCTACACTAAGTGAAATGAAGGAAAATGCACAGGGAACCAATATTGATGGGAAGAAAACTGGGACTCAAATCAATGGAGTGGACCAGAAGAAAAAAACAAACAAACAAACAAACAGAAAAGAATGAAGAAACAAGAATTCAAAAAAATGA
>PVKM010053308.1:0-10057 GCA_004027735.1 Carollia perspicillata | reverse complement strand
CTGTGCTGCTCAGTGTGACTGAGCACTCAGCTGGTGCGACTGAGGAACGAATTTTAAATTTGATTTAGTTTTAATTAAGTGAAACTCAAATTGAAACAGCCACACGTGGATAGCCATTACTGTGCTGGTCAGCATGGGACAGTATTGGTCTACAAATGGCATCTCTGAGCTGTAGCTACTTAGTGTACCAGGCTATCCAGAACACCTGAAATCCCATTGGCTGGACTTAGGCGACTACCTAGGGGAGACCAGAGATATTGCAGTGTGCAACATGGACTGCTGGAGAAATGAAAGCCCGAGTTCCAGGCTATTGGCTCTCACGTAAGATTTTAGTGGGGACAACGGAAGGGATCTGGAAACATGGAAACCACCCACGCTTGGGTTTGGAAAGCAGTAGACCTGCCTGATGACCTGAGCTGCGTCTCAAGGGCTGCTTATTCCTCTCCAGAGACACTCGTGTCATTTTCTCCCAGCACCAGGCCGCGGAGATGCTGCTACGCCTTCATCTTTTGAACGTTCAACTTTCTTCCTGTTCTGAGACTCCCTGGCTCACCTTTTTGGACGTCCGTGGTTTGGCAGCCTTGGATTTCTTGCCCCCCTTCTTGCCTGACGTGGCCTTCCTTCCTCTTTTCTCTGGGGGAGGGGAGAGGATAGTTTCCGACTTGCCTTTGGTACCTCGCTTTTTGGCCAGCAGTTCGGGGTGAATTCTGGGCAGGACGCCGCCACTGGCAATGGTCACTCCTTTTAGCAGCTGAAGAAAAAAACATGCAAGTTCAGACAGCTAAGAGCTTTCCAGTTATGGATTTAATACGATTCTAACTGCTTGCAAAACAAGGTCTAACTCTGATCTTTGCGTTCCCTAAGAAACTGCACAAAACATACTCTAATTGGCTTTCCCCGTTTCCATCGCAGAGCGTGTCTCTAGTTATTAAGGTCCCCTGTGGTCTTGCACAGAAAACAAAACAAGCAAAGAAACATGAAAGGGTACAGAGGTTGAAGCCAGTGATGGACTCTGGGATTCCAGACATAACACGGAGGACAAAGAGCTGCACAATGAAGAGCACAGCTTGACAAAATAAGGTTCAAAGGTCAATGCAAGGGCTAGACCCAGTTAACAGCAGACCAGTGGTCCCCGCGCCCTTTTGATCCCGTGGTCCGTCAGTGAAGTCTGTTTGACCAGGCCCCCCGCCGCCTGCTGCCTGCTTGCTTTCACTAACGGGCAGGCACGACTCCACTGGCACATTCTGCCCACCTCAGTGGGGCCACGCCCCACGTGCGGCCTGCAGCCAGGCCGGTGCACAGCCACCAGACATCCGTCTGTGCCGGAGTATGGGAGTCACGAGGAAGTCTAGGGACCTTCACAGTAAATTCACAGAGTTATCGTGTGCCTATTGGATCTAATAATAAAACTCTGATAGCTGTAGACCGTATTATTCTAACTTTCTAGTAATTATTTTTTATCATAGTTTTTGAAATTATCACTCATGATGGACTGGAAATAAGAATCACTTTACCACAGACAGTTTGAGAAAATGGGATTAGAAAATAAATACAAATAAAATTTCTTTTTTAAAAAATGTAATTTTTATTATGATTTTTCCATTACCATTTAGTCCTCATATACCTCCCTTCCCTAAGCAATTCCCACACTGTTGCCCGTGTCCATGAGTCCTTTTTCCTTTTTGCCCAATCCCTCCACCCCCAGCCTCGCCCACCACCTCTAGAGGTCACCTGTTCTGTCTGTGAGCCTGTCTGTTTACTTGTTAGTTCAGTTTGTTCATTAGATTCCACATATGAGTGAAACCATATGGTATTTGTCTTTCTCTGACTGGCTTATTTCACTTAGCATGCTCTCCAGGCCCATTCACACCGTTGTAAAGGACAAAATTTTCTTTTTTATGGCCAAGTGGAATTCCATTATGTAAACGTCCCACAGTTGTTTTACTCATTCGTCTACTGGGAGCACTTGGGCTGCTCCCAGATCTTGGCGATTGCAGAGAATGCTGCACTGAACACAGGGGTGCTTATGTTCTTTCGAATTAGTGTTTTGTCTCCTTTTATGTCCATTAAGATTTGCTTTACATATTTAGGTGCCCCTATGTTGGGTGCATAAATATTTACAAGGATTATATCCTCTTGTTGGATTGTTCCCTTATCATTATGTAGTGTCCTTCTTTGTCTCTTACTACAGCCTTGGTTATAAAGTTTATTTTGTCAGATATAAGTTCTGCTACCCCAGCTTTTTTTTTCTATTTGCATGAAATTTTTTTTTTAAGATTTTATTTATTTATCTTTAGAGGAGAAGGGAAGGAGAGAGGGAGAGAAATATCAATGTGTGGTTGCCTTTCATGTGTCCCCTGCTGGGAACTGGCCTGCAACCCAGGCATGTGCCCTGACTGGGAATCGAACCGCGATCCTATGATTCACAGGCCCACACTCAATCCACTGAGCTACACCAGCCAGGGCTGCATGAAATTTCTTTTTCCAACCCTTTCCTTGTAGTCTGTGTGTGTCTTTTGATCTGAGATGGATCTCTGGGAGGCAGTGTACATATGGGTCTTGTTTTCTTATCCATTCAGCTACCCTCAGTCTTTTGGTTGTAGCTTTTAAGCCATTTACGTTTAAGGTGATTTTTGATAGATACGTATATAAGTGCCATTTTATTGTTAGGCTGTTTTCCTGGGCATTTTTTTCTCTTTTCTTTCTCTCTTCTTTTTCTTCTTTCTCCTCCTCCTCTTCCTCTTCCCTCTTCTTCTTCTTCCTCTTCCTCTCTTCCTACTTCTTCTTCTTTCAAGCTCTTTACCATCTGTCCCACTACTGGTTTGGTGTTAACAAAATCCTTTAGCTTTTTTCTTGTCTGGGAAGCTCCTTATTTCTCCTTTGATTTTTTTAAAAGATTTTATTTATTTTAGACAAAGGGGGAAAGAAGGAGAAAGAGAGGGAGAGAAACATCAATGTGTGGTTGCTTTTTGCATGTCCCCTACTAGGGACCCGACCTGGCCTGCAACCCAGGCATGTGCCCTGACTGGGAATTGTGCCAGCGACCGTTTGGTTCGCAGGCATGTGCTCAAACCACTGAGCCACACCATCTGGGGCTCTCCTTCAATTTTAAATGGTAGCTTTGCTGGGTAAAGTAGCCTTGGTTGTAGGTCCTGGCTTTTCATCACCTTGAATACTTCATGCCACTCCCTTCTGGCCTAAAATATTTCTGTTGAGTAATCAGATGACAGTCTATTGGTGCTGTCTTGTAGGTTACTACCTGCTTTCCTCTTGTGGCTTTTTGGATTCTCTCCTTATCTTTAAGTCATGTCATTTTAATTATGGTGTGTCTCGGTGTAGGCCTCTTTGGGTCCAACTTGTTTGGGACTGTCTGAGCTTCCTGGACTTGTGTGACATTTTCCTTCACCAGATCAGGGAAGTTTTTGGTCATTATTTCCTCAAATAGATTCTCAATTCCTTGCTCACTCTCTTCTCCTTCTGGTAGTCCCATGATGCAGATGTTGCTATGCTTCATGCTGTCCAAGCTATTTCTTCAGCTCTCCTCATTTTGGGTTAAATACATCATCTTCATTAAATTTTTCCATTACCACTTAGTCCTCTTATACCCCGTTCCTCCCAGCAATCACCACTCTGTGTGACATCCATGAGTCCGTTGTCTTTTTTGCTCAATCCCTGCACCCCTGGCTCTCTTCATTTTTAAAATTCTGTTTTCTTGTTGCTGCTTTGCCTGATTGTTTTTGTCTGCCTTGTCTTCCAAAACACTGATTTGATCCTCTGCTTCGTCTACCCTGTTTATTCCTTCCTGTATTATTTATCTCAGATAGTACATTCTTTATTTTTGACTGATCCTTTTTAATGATTTCTATGCCTTTTTCCATGCCGGTGAGTGTCCTTTTTTGTTGCTGTTGTTGTTGAGTGTCCTTATTATCATAATTCTAAACTCTATCTGAGAAATTGCTTACCTCCATTTCATCTAGTTCTTCTGGAAAATTCTCTTGCTCTTTCATTTGAGTTCTGTTTCTTTGCCTTCCCATTTTGTCTGCTTTGTATTTTATGCCTTACACGTTAAACTAATTAGCTGTTAAGCCAATCAGTTGTTAATCTCATCAATCTGTAATCCGCAGTCAGGCTTAAACTCCACAGGGTGGGGCAGAGTAATTCCTGCTGGCAGGGCTACTGCTTCCCCTCAGGCTGATGCCATTCAGACCGGAGTGCTCTGCCTGAGAGAGTGGCCCCCTCAGTGTGGGGAATGACTCAGCACAGGGATCCTGGTGGCAGTTCCCTCAGTTCTCTCCCCAGAGCCAACAATCCCATACTTTCCTCAAGCATCTCTAGTCTACTCTGCCCTCCCTTTGCCGGTGCCCAGAGTAAGTGGCTGCAAACAAAATTTTGTGCATTGGCCCTTTAAGAGGCTCTCTGTGTCTCTAGTCGTCTCTCCCTGGTGGACAGAAACCCTGCTGCTTTTCACAGCTGGATGTTATCTGGGTTCCTTTCTGGCTCTGGTGCTGTAGGCTGGGGAGCTGGGCTTGGGGTTTAGACCCCACACTTCTCAGGGGGATCCCCCTGGCTGCTGAAATATCCCTCTGGCACTTCAGCTGCCACCTCTGGGAGCCCGGCCAGCCCTCTGTGTCTCCTCCACACTCCTCCCAGTCGCACTGTGGGGAAGTGTTTTCTGTCTGTGGTTATAAGCTTCTGTCCAGCTAGTGTTCAGTTGGTTATTCAAGATAATTTCTCTACGATTTAGCTGTAATTCCAGCCTGGTCCTGGGAGGAGGCCAGCGTAGCTTCCACTTACGCCTCCACCATCTTGGATCCTTCTTTCCCAAAATTCTTATTCTATCGACTTGCCACCTTGCACATCCTCGAGGGTGGGTGGGACATTCACTCCACTTTGGAGTCAGTTCTAAAATATAAAAGGTCAGTTCTAATGTGTGAAGAAGGGCTCTCCTGCCCTCATCAGAACACATCATCAACAGAGTTTGGGGGAAGAGACTGTAAAGAGAGTAATACGTGTGCACTGCGCCTTCCCCAGCAACGCACCGAGCTTGCTTTTAAAGGGGAAAAGGACGACTGATCAGACCTGGAATATACAATGGGCTCTATTCCAGAGGCAATTTTATTTTGAAGCTGAATGACACAGCTGGCAGAATTGGTTCTTCTCTTATATGATCGAAGTTTTTTGGTATAAATGTGACTAGGAACTGTGGCAGAATGATTTGCAGCCAGCCACAGCCATATGCAATAGCGTTGGGCAAATCCATTTGGTGGCATGTGTCCATGCTGCAGACATACCTGATTGAGCTCCTCGTCATTGGCAACTGCCAGCAGAATGTGTCTCGGGGCTATCCGGGCCTTCTTGTTATCCCTCGCAGCATTGCCGGCCAGTTCTAGAATTTCCGCTGAAATTACAAGGAGGAGTTAACAGGCAATCACAGTATGGGGGCCTGAGCTTTCTAAAGCTTTTTTTGGGGTGTGTGTGGGGTGGGGGGAATGGTCTTTGAGTTTGAACACATTTATGCATTTGTGATTTTTACATCTGGGCCTGGAAAGAAATCAGAAAGCTGAAAAGAATTCAGGTCATAGACAAGTAAGATATTTTAGCAAGACCAGGTATATGATCCTATAGCAAAGTCTCTCAGTTATCCCTTGACATTAATTTTTCTCCATCCCCCTTGGTATATGGACCTCTGATTTTTTTTTTTTGCTGATCCCATATCCATAGGAATAAAGACGGCGGTCCCCAACATCCCTTGTTGATTAGTGTGGTCATATGACTAAGTTCTGGCTAATGAAAGGCAGTCATATTGTATGGTACTCCTTCCTTTTCTACTGGTGGGCCAAGGATGTGATGGCCGGAATTAGAGCAGCCACCTTTGACCAAGAGGAAGAAAGTTGTGAATGATAGAGTAACAAGATAGAAGGAACAGAGGTACCTTATGACTGTGGAGCTTCCTTACCAACTTGGACTATGTTCTATAGACTTCTTCTGTATGAAAGAGAAATAAACTCTTGTTTTAGCCGCTGTTGGCGGAAGTTAATCCTGACTAAAACAAAACCCTAACATAGGACCTGAGCTTCTTTTAGCCTACAGACAGCAGGGCCATCTATGAAGAGAATAGTGATGTAGGTAAAGTCTGTCTCTGGGACCCGTTTCAGAATCTCGTTTTCCTTATCACTTGATGCCCCAGGTCCCTCTTGTCCTAAAGGAAAGTAGATGGGAAGAACTGAATTATACTACAGGATGGTAAAATGCTTAATCCAAGAAGTGGATTCCTAGTGAGGATACCTATGAGACCTGCGAAGGGAGGTAGGTTGGGGCCCAGGGGTTTTCCATGTATCCCTTAGAACCTGCTAATGGCCCTGAGTTTAACAAACATATCATTTGGTAAATACGATAGAGAGAAATTTTCCTAAAACCACTTCACATTCTATCAAAGATTTTGAGTCAAAAACTTTTTAATCTACATGATTGGTTTATACCATCTGTATGCTTTCTCCTTCCTCCTATTTTGTTATTTTTCCTTGTTCCTAATTTTAGAAGGATGTTCTGCTAAATCAAACTTGTCTGCCTTCAAAAGTATGAATAAGCCTATAGAGAAAAATTTCTTCCTTTACAAAGCTAATGGTGACACGCCAGTGAGGTGTTTCACTAACACATGGAGGAGAAAGTATGTGCATGTGCATCTGTGTGTAAATTTGCTGTGTGAGCTGTTTGCGCAGGTGTGTGTGCCTGTGTTGGGGATTTGCTGTTCTGATGGCATAAACACCAAACCCCCAAATTAACAGGTGATTCTCTGTCTTTACAATTAACCTAATTTCAAGTAAACTAGCACATGAAATTGCCATCATTTATAAAATCTATGGCAATAAAATAAAAACTTGGCATAAGTATGCCATATTAACTAAGCAAATATAATTAACAAAAATTATAATAAAATAAGCATTAGAGTTAAATATTTATGTGGCATTTCCATAATGAAAAGTGCTACATCACTACAAATTCATCTCGCAACATCTTTTCCAGGTAATTAAGCAATGAATATTGTGTTTACCAACGGTTCCTTTATGCAGTGGTCATGTTTTCTGGTTCGCAGGCCCGCACTCAATCCACTGAGCTACACCAGCCAGGGCTGGTCATGTGTTCTGAACCAAAGATTGGGGGGTGGGCACTGTCGTTTGAGAGGTATGAGCATGTCTGTTGGGACACGGGACAGAGCACTTGAAATTAATGCCATTATGATGTAGTAATATAGTCATCCGATTTGTCGTATTCAGACTGCTGCCCAATCCCCTTTATCTTAAAAAGTGTACCCATCCAGAAGAAACATAGGCATTCAGCTGTCACTCGTGGGCTCCCTGTATGGCTCCGGGTTAAAACGGGCACTTGGCCCTGTGTGCGATAAAAAGGAGTTTCCCACACTGACGGGGTGGCACAGTTGGTTGGAGTGTCGTCCGTGCACCAAAAGGTTGTGGGTTCGACCCCTGATCAGGGCACGTGCAGGAGGCAACCGACTGATGTTTCTCTCTCCCACGGAAGGTTCTTTCCCTCTCTAAAATCAATGGACACATCCTTGGGTGAGGATTTACAAAAAGGAGTTTCGGGAGGAAGGCGCACTCCACTCACCCTTTTTTCTACATGGGCGTAGGGGCCAAGGAGCCTTCCATTCTAAGCTTCTGAGCACTCACATTTAATTTGGCATCTTGGACTGTCACCCTATGTCTGTCACCTGCATTTAGAGGAAGAAGTTAAGCACCCTCCCGAGTTCATTAACTTAGCTGTCACGCGAGAAGCGGGACTAATGGGAAGCGCTACATTCTTGGAGCCTTTGAGAAGCCCCTGAAGGTTGGTTATTTTCAGCTTGACAGACAGATGCACAGACGTGAAATTCACAGAAGGAAGACCTGCTGGAGTCAAGTGCAGCCCAGCAAAGTAAAGGCAGTGATTCAGCAGGGGGCGCGAAGCAAGGTGCAAGGGGGGCCCGCCTGTGGCTGAGCTCCTGGGCTGCTACCCCTTCCGAAAGCAGTTATAAGAAAGGAAACTTTGATCATGTGCTCTAGAGCAAAATCAGAGGTAGAGCTTTTTCTTTTCTTTACAGAGGAAAACTTCTTAATGATACACAGCAGAAAATCAAGACCAAGGAGCTATTTTCTCTGATGAATGTTTAATCTGAACATTTCTTGGGACAGAAATGTCACCATTTAAATGTTTGAAATAATATTAATCATTATTAATATTTGCAAATGCTGTTCTGACAAATGCATTCAGTTGCATTTGTTTGGAACTATAAAATAAGCATTAGAGTTAAATATTTAGATGGTATTTCCATAATTAAAAGCACCACATCACTGAAAATTCATTCTCACATCTTTTCCATGTTACAGTTGCTACATTTTTGAGTGACTTTATTGATCTTGGGAACACAAGTATCCTTCTATTGGCAATCAGTGGGAAAACTGTATTATACAACACACATTTGTTTCGCTGGAAATTCTGCAGGAAGATCATTACTCTGTTAAGTGGTGGAGACTTCTATGGAAGTTCATAGACTTCCATAGCAAACCTCTCATTTCTTGGAAGTCTCACTTCCAGCAATAGTAACCATCTGGAATGCAGCTGAGTATCTGGTAGTAAAAAAAATAATTTCTGCAGCCAAAAAGGATGTTGAAAAGCTCACCATGCACATTATTTTGGAAGGGACTGTGTCCTCGTATTTAATACACAATTTGAATCTACACTGGAAATCCCAGCCCCCAGCAGATGGGCAATACCACATTAAGTGGAATGCTACAACAGAGGGCATGGAGTGGCCACTCCTTCAAGCCTATCTCCTTCCCTAGCCCCTTCTTGCTTGTACACTTGCCTGCTAGGTAACGGTGCCCCTGGGTCTCTGTGTGGGCCTTTTGCTCTGCTCAGGCCATGCGGTCTTTGCGGGGAGTCATATCCATCCACCTACCTGCACATGTAGTCATATTTGCACCACCAGCTCTGCTGTGATGTCACTTGGGACTCCTCACGTGGGTGTCCCACAGGTAAATCAAACTCCCCAAACCCAAATCACCCCTTTCCCAAACCTGCTCCTCCCATTGCCCTTGGGTCTGGCAGCTCCATCCACAGACAGACCTGGGAGTCACTTCCTCCTCCTCCCCCTACCTCCCTCCTCCCAGCCTCATTAACCTCACACACCTTTGCCCCTTTTTTCCATACTTGTTGCCATTCTCTTCCAGCCCAGAAAGTAGTAATGGCTGTCTAAATGGTTTCTTTGTCCCCAGTTTTGTCCTCCAGATCCACGCCACAAAGGCCACTGCTAGGTCATAGGTGCCTTTGTGCAAATTAGAAGATGTACTGCCCCTGGATGGTGTGACTCAGTGGATTGAGCACGGGCCTGTGAAACAAAGGGTTGCTGGTTCGATTCCCAGGCAGGGCACATGCCTGGGTTGTGGGCCAGGTCCCCAGTAGGGGGCATGTGAGAGGCAACCACACTTTGATGTTTCTCTCCCTCTCTTTCTTCTTCCCTTCCCCTCTCTCTAAAAATAAAATCTTAAAAAAAAAACCAAAATGAAAAAGATATACCGTATGTCCCTTTCTCAAGACACTTGATCTCCCTGATTTTGTCAGAACCAAACCTTTTACTGCCATCTGCTGGAAATGCTCATAGTAAATATACGAAGAGGGAACCCCCCTCCCCAAACTGAAATTTATTTATTAAAAACCGTGTATTTATTGTTAACATGTTTAAACTCCAGTCACCTTCAAAGTACTCTCCATTTGATGCAATATACCTATCGAAAAATTTTTTTTCAATCCTCAAAACAGTATTTGAATTTGTTGATTTTGATGCCTTTTAGCGCTTCTGATGTTTCTTGTTTCACCTCTTCCACATCAGCAAAATGTTTCCCTTTGAGGATGTTTTTCATCCAGGGAAACAAAAAGTTGTCCAGGGCGAGGTTGAGTGAATAAGGAGGGTGTGGTATGGGGGATCATGTTGTTTTTGGTCAAAAACAGCTGGACACTCAGTGTGGTGTGGGCAGGTGTGCTCTAAATCCCCCATCACGAAATG
>PVKM010053307.1:0-10065 GCA_004027735.1 Carollia perspicillata | reverse complement strand
ATGAAATGGTATAGATAGTTAAATCAAAATCTCAGAGGGTGTATTACTCATCTCTCTCCTGTTCATAGGGATAGAGAGAGTGGTGAGTATATGTCACATAGGATTCAAGTTATTGAGCTGTAACAGGTGGTGGTTAATGACTGAGTAGAAGCAAGGCAATCAAAGGGTGCACATGAATCAGGCCAGCAGTTATAATTATAGAAGTGGTGTAATTATAATTATAATTATAGAAGAGCATTAGGTAATAGGGGATATTGTGAGTCTTTTCACAGGAAACAAAGCAGAAACAGAGAAAACAGGAAAGGGAGTGTAAGTATGTTGAAATGAAGTGATCTGAACATGGGAACCAGTATATCACATAACACAACATAGAAAGATATTACAGAAGAACAAAATTTTTTACTTTTGATAAAATAAATGTGTGGTCTTTTAGCTTATCTGAAACATGAACTATGCTTGACAATCCTTCTATGACTTTCTTGGGCAGCTATGCATACACAGCTCTTCTAAAACTTTTCCATTCTCTTCAAATTCCCTACCCCACCTGTGTTCTTCAGTCTTTATATCATGGGAAGAATTTCTCCAATTCTTCCATTCTTCACACACACACACAAACAAAGCAGACTTTTAATGAGAAATTTATTAAATCTGTGTCTTTGACCTGAAAGCTCATCTAAATCTTACATTCTCTTTCTCTCTATTCTCTTGAATAAAAGGTATTCTCCTTTGACTAGCCTTCTGATCTCATTTATTACTTCCTTTTCTGATACTTTGATCCACCGATTAATGGTTTCTCTCTCCTTTATTATCAGCATTTTCCATTGTGTTAGCTTCTTCTCATTTGTCTATATAAGCATTTAAATATCAGCCATATTAAGAGGATTTCACAGACCCCACCCATCATTTTTAGCTGTCATTTTATCTTTTACTTTTATTACTGCCAATCTTCTTGAAAAGATGTACTATGTTTGTCACTTGAAATTAATTTCTTCATCTACGCTGATTTGGTTGGCAACATCCACTCCACTGAATGCATTCTGTCAAAAGTCATGGTTGAATTGTGGACTTTATCACTGCATCGATCTCACGGCACTACACCCAAGACCTTGGGTGCATAAGTGTCTTACTGTCCTCTTCTTCGTAGCCTACTTCTTTCATTTAATGACATTTTTTAGTAACAAAAATGCACAATATTTGAGGTTTTTCTATAACATCATTTATCTATTTAAATAGTTGACTTGTGAACAAAGAGATGATTATTTGTAGGGAAGGTATGAAGAAAGGACACAGCTGTGAGGGGCTGAGGTGCTGATGTGGAAGGCATTTACCTCGTTAGCCATGGGGTTCAGTCTGGCTAGGGAAGGAAGGCAGTGTAAAGTGACATTAGAAATGGAAGAAAACAGGTTGTATGAGAGGAATGGGGCAAGAGGTTGGTCTGGATGTGGTCAAAAGGAGCTAGAAGACTGGTAACAGAGATATTATAGGTTTACATTTTTACCAGAGCAGTTCTGGGTGATGATAAATGCTAGACTGTGGCCACTGGAGGATTTGAGAGAGATTAAGGTGAAGAATTTTAGTTTGAAATATGTAAACAGTTGGGAGATTATGTGTTTAGATTTTGAATGGGTAAAACATAAAGACTGACAATTCCAGGAAGTTATTAGTCTGTGGCGATGAAAGAAACAAGGATGAGAAAACTCAAGCAACTACAATTCGGAAGCCTACCGAAAGACACTCATGGAGGGAAGACTTGCCAAGGGTTGAGGAATTCACCGTGAACCTCCTCTGTTGCCAACAACTCACAATAATCTCTCCATTCTTGTGTCACTAACTTTTACACAGCCTTGCTAGCTTTGTTATTTGTTATTTCTTTCATATATTTTCATTATTTGATCTTACAAATATATCATTATTATATCTTACAAATAGAGTGTGATCTTTTATGTGGGTGGGAAATTTGTATAGTATAATATTTTAAAATTCTGTTTGTGCCTAGGACAGTGTCTTGATCACTGTGTTTTTCTTTAAATGTTTTTGACTAATTTATTAAAGACCATCTCCTTAAATATCTAATCCATTTCAAAAACCTAAAATAGTCTTACCTTAGAGTAATACTTTCTTCATTACTCAGAAAATATATTGATAACAACATACTTATTTAGAAACACTGACATCTCCTTTGCTTAACAAATTTAAATTATTTTTATCAGTGATGCTAATTAAACAAAATCTTCCTTGGGTTGTTTATTAATTATACATAATGGTGAATTAAAATAATCGACATTTTTAAGTTTTACATCTCACATTTTTAAGTTTTATTTGAATTGCTTTTTAAAATTTTTGCTAAGGTTTCTTTTGGTGATGAAAGTCATGAATCTGTGAGAAGAAACCAGCTGCGAAATGTTAGGCGATGGAGGGAGAGTTTAAGAGTATATTCTGTTTCCTCTCTGAGACAAAAGGGAGAGAAATCTGTTAGCTCAGCAGGGGAAGGTTGTTTTGCAACTTGAAAAAGCCTTTGATTTTCTTTTTTATTCATTTTTAAAAAAATTTGGAAAACAGCTGAAAGGCTATATTAGCAGAGACTGTGGAACCAGAGAAAGTCAAGCTTTTCCAGACTGACTAGAAACACCACCAGGGTGGAGTCAGGCTTGGGGACACTTCCAGCAGAACAAACTGTGCACACGGAAAATTATGAGCTCTCCTTGGGCTGCCCTAGGATGCGCCATCCCCAAAGTCTCTGCAGAGGAAGGATCGTAGCCTTATAATATATTGCATTGGATCCTGAACCCAGAAATCATTCGAGCTTAAAAAAAAAACATTTCAAAAAATATATGCAGCATTCTTTTTTATCCAGCATTTGAAGATATTCAAGTATGAATGAGCCCATTCTTTGCACTAACTGCATTCCATTTTATTTTTTAAGTGCTTTGTTTGGAGTATGTGGAAAATAAAGACTGATTTTAAATCCTTAGGGAGAAAATTGCTTCCAAAAGCCCATGCCATGCTTTAAGACTGTTATTACAGACCAAAACATTAAAATGCCAGAGAGCTGGTGGAACAATGAAGTAAAGGTCAGTCGGCATGATACTAACTTAGTCAAAGAAAGTACTTTCCAGGTAAAAGCATTTGCTTTTTCTAAAAGATGAAAATGGTAAGGAGAACAATTTGTTCACATGAGGTTCATTTGATTTTCGCTGAGAAATATGGTTTATTTTTACGGTCTGGACTAGAAAGCCTGGAAGAAAATCACTGTGAGCTGCTATTTGCATTTCACACGTTGACTGATTGACTCACTAATAGCCACGTCTTACTCTATGGGGGGGCAATAAGGAAAAAAAGGAAAACGTAAGCGTGCCTCTGCATGTGTGTGCTTGTGCGTTCCTGTGTGTTTGTAGCAATCGTTGTTAAAAGATTCAAAAGACAGTTTTGGGAAGTAAAGAATGGGCTCTGTAAGTAAGGGATTATGAGATTATCTATGTCTGGACTTTCTCTGATCATTTTGAATTATTTAATAGTTTTAAAAAAAGACCTGTTTTTTTTTTTTTCCTAAAGCACCAAACTGCAGTTGTTATGTGCAAAACATAGTGCTATTAGGAATTCAGACCTGAAGTTTAAAAACATTCTCCAAAGTCACTCGACTCTATTAAGATGGCTAAATACTACATTTTAAATGAAAACATTGAGCATAGCTTTTCATTTACTCATGCTGCAAATAATTCATTAAGCAACTGCTGTGTGCTTGGTAAGATGCTCTGTGCTGAGGATAGAGATGAGGAAGCAAATTGTCTGTCTTCAACTTGCTTACAAGTTACATTTTGTGAAACTGCGTAGAGATTTTGGGGGAGCAGGGTCAAATGGCAGGGAAGTCTTAAAATAACTCCCTGTGCTGGCGAAGGTGGCTAGTAGGCAGTGTGAGGCCAGAGAGGGGGGCAGAGTTGGGATGTGGAGGAGTCTTGTAAACACAGCAAGAGATTTGAAAGTCAAAAACGTGGATTTGTGCAATCTTTATTTTTTCTGCTTTCCAAAAGCTGTTTGTTTTTGCCTCTCTCATAGCAGTGCATTTACTTATGACAATAAACCATATGACATTTTACAAAAGAAAACTGAAATATGAAAAGATTCCAATTAAGATGTTTACAATTGAATCTGACACCATCAAAATAATACATTGCATAGATAGGCTGCAGGAAAACATTTTAAATTGGCTGTTTCTTTTGGTGTCTGAGTATTGTCCACAGTTCAGTTATTGACTCAGTGAAATGAATTTGCCTTGAAATTTGTAAATTTAAGAGAGAGAGAGACAATTGAGCTGTGCTTTATCAAAACACGTAACCGCTACCATGCTTCCATTACTCTCATCCTGAAGCATGCATCTGTTTACTTAAATATAATCTTTTATTTGCATATTTTAACACTTATTTCTATACAACGTCCCTAAAATAAGAGCTTTAAACACCAATGAGTTACTTGTCTTAGTTTTTGAGCTTCTAACAGGCAATCCCAGCTCTAGCGGAAATACAGCTTCTTTGTTACTTAGCATTGCCCCATGCTGGTTTGATTATGAGCTTTAAAGATCATTTCTTTGATTGATACATGTTCCTCTTGGCAATATTTGTGTTGCTGTGTGGGTGTGTATGCATGTGTATTTTGCCTTTCACTTTCACTTATCATCCAAGAGCCATTTTTGAAAAGTACTTGGCAGAAAGCTATATTAAGACGGTAATCAAAAAACCAGAAATGTCATATTTCAGAATATTCCTTATAACTTACCAAGGACTCTCAGCCTGTGTCTTAGAGATGTCTAGGTAACTGACCTTTTGTTTTCTGGTCTCGTCATTGAATGCAGACAGATCCTCAGACCATGCTTTGTTGGCAAAGACTGTCCAATGGAGAAATGTGCTCGTTTCTGCATGTTGTGCATTTTCTGCTCTAGGCGTTGTGCACATATATACAACTTCAAGATTGGTGAGGAACACTCAGCCCAGATGAGGTGCCCCTCCTCGACATGCACAGATAGCGCACGCGCACTGGGTCTGTCTATATGTACAGACAGCTCAGGAGAACAGTTATGTCTTCCGAAGGCTGGTTTGTAGAGAGAGCATGTAACACATTGCCCAAGCAGGACACTCTCGAGGAACTAGGGGCAAATAGTAACAATTCTGCAGGGATACACGTATCAGCCAGGACTGTCCTGTGTGAACTGCAATACCTAGTTATTCTAGACTCTGCTACAACCCTCACTCATTCCCTCATGGTTCATTCTCAGTGGTGTATTCCCTAGTGAGCATCTGAGGGCACAAATGCTTGCATCTCTGTCTTTTGTGAAAAATATTGCTGATTTCCCATTTTCATATTTCTGCTATGGTGACATATTTCTGTATCTTTCAGATAAAGTAAACTTTGTATCTTCTTTTTCTGTCAATATTAAGTCTGCCATCAATATTTCTGAAAACAGGGGTTATGCATGTATGATATGCATGTATTCCATAGAAATACAAAAAATTCTGACCTTGTGCCTTAGTTTAGTTTATTTGTCTATAACATCGAACTATTGTATTGATCTTAAATCCATTATAATACCTACTAATATATTAACTATCTTGGGGTTTTTATAATAATGAATAGAGTTAATTTGCTTGAAGAACTTTGAGCAATGTCTGTCATGTACAATGCTTGTAACAATAATAGTAGCAATTATTCTTATCCAGTTCCTCATTGCCTCACTCACAGTCCTATACTCTGTGTTCTTTTCCCAAATCTACTTAGGAGGTCTTTTCTGCTTAGATTATTTGTTCAGATCCTCAGACCTTCTGGTTATGGTAACACTCCACTAGAATATCCCATTTTCTCCCACACTAGATTTGTTAGTATTGGCACGTGCTACTTACTTATCTCCTTGTCACTCGACTTTGCAAACAGCATAACCATAGGGAAGCCTGGAAGAAAACACTAAGTTTCATTACAGTGACCTGCTGTCTGGCTCTGTGGCTGGTGGGTGTATCACCTCTCTTCTCTTCTCTACCTAAGGACACACACACAAAAGAAAACGGCATCACCACGCTTGCCGGAGTGCCAGCAGCAACACCCGGTGCGCTGTAGGTACTCAACATATGTGTGTTGAATTAAGCTGGGTTTTTATACTTTGCTAAATCCGTCTTTGAAATGAATCAAACAAATTCCACACTATGTTCCTTCGACTAGAGATAATTACATGGTTTGTGATCATATATGGATGATTTTGATGCTGTTGACTGATAGATAGCGTCCCATGACCTGTTGTAATGTGTTGTTAGTGAAAATAGTGCCAGATCTCTTTGTGTAACTGACTTCATTTCTCTTTTTTTCAGAGATAAAACAGATTTAAGCCAAAAGTTTTATTGAAATTATTAACCATGATATTTATATGCTCAGAATGTGTACAAAATAACAGTAGACACTAAATGCAATGGAAATAAAGTTATTTTTCTGGAATGATTATTTTTATGTGAAGTTAAAATTTTACAAGTTCTCTCAGTAAAAAAATGTTAAAAGGCCATTTACTAGATGTTAGACACTAAGCTACATGCTGCAGAATAAAAAGGACAACACACGGGCCCCGTTATTGGCATAAGAAGTTTTAAGATGTCCATTAAACATCCAAGTGAAGATGAAAGCTATCAAACAGGGGGTTAGATGAACAAGCCCAGAGGTTATGTGAAAGTTCCAGGCTGCAGACATCAATTTGGAAGTGTTGGCTTACAGATGACATTTAAAGCCTTGAGACCTGATGAGCTCACCACGGGAGCGAGTCTAGACTGAAAAAAAATCTCAGCTTGAGCTTGGGAGTGCTGCAGTATTAGGATATAAAATGCTTTCTTGGTCCAAGGAAGGAGACTTCTTGCCAATGTCTTCGTGAGGCCTCAAGACAGTTCTAATGAACAACAAGGCATAAGTACTATGTTGTCTATAGTTTTCTTTAAAATATGTTAGCTGAAACCAGGTAAAATAGTTACTGTCCCAGTGCAGTGATCTGGGGTATGCACGTTAGGGTCAACAAGCATCTGAAAGACTCATGAAGTCTTGCACCACAGAAGAGGCTCAGCTGTCTCGCTTTTCCATTAGCCCCACGGGGTGTGCCATACAGCTGACAGAGAACTGAAGGTTTCCATTACCGCAGCTTTGTTAGTGAAAAGAGTGCCTTTCAAGGCGTGTGAATTCATTAGAAATATACTAAAATCCCACTCTTTATGAACTGGAAAGAATAATGCGATGAGTCCGATAGCCAATGCCCTTCAGAACAGGATCCTAGGGTTAAGACTTCTGTCTAATCTGTGCTCAAACACTTTTGGACACAGGCATCTGACATCTGACACTTGGCTAGTAGTTCTGCTGAGTCTTGCTGCTAGAACTTTTGTTGCAACTGCCTAGGCTGAATTTTCATGTAGGTACTTTTTAGAGTACTTAAAAAGACAGAGAATTGTGACTTTATGAAGTTATTGAACACGTTTTATAATGTTTTGTTTTGCTTAATAAGAAATATTTATATAGGTGGCAGAATGTTGTCAGATATTGGCTTTAGTCAAATACTGGTTTTCATTATACAACCTAGTAGCAAGGTGTGAGTGTGTGTGTGTGTGTGTGTGTGCACGCACACACAGGTGCCCACAACTATCAGACACTATACTGGTATCTATCAAAAGAAGTTAGTAATGATAATAATTATATGTAATTGTTATTGTTGTAGGTTAGTTTTTCACATGACATTTCTTGAACATCTAGTGTAATAGAGTGATTCAAATCTATTGCACTAGTGTATAAAGTGAATGAAAAACCCAAAATATCTATGTGTATAGAGTTGGCAAAATGAAAACAAAATTTTTTCCCAAACCAGAAGTCCCTTTCACAAAGATAGTAGGGAAATAAAATACTTTTATTATTGAATAAATATTAAACCAGAATTTGCCATCCATTTAAGTCAATCAGCTAAGGCAGAAAAAAAAGGTCAACCTTTCTTACAGACAATTAGGCATGACCTACACCTTCTCAAGATAAACAACAATAACCAATCTTCAAGTAAGAGGACTTTGTGACACCGTTTGTCACACATAATTCATCCTAACGTTACCTGGTAATTGGGGTAATCATCTGTTTTAGCTAATCGGCTTTACTGAGAGAAAAAGTAAGCATTTCTCATGACAGAAGGGAATTTTGCTACTTGGAACCAGGTGCCCACAGAAGTTTTGTTCCTACCCTTCCACAGGAGCTGGGACCTCGGGGTGCTGACCTGCTTGCTGTTTGCAGAGAGATGGCTACCGGTAGGAAGACAATGTGGGATCTTAAGCTGACAAAAGCTCTGTTTAGTCTTCAAAAGGATTTCACAAGAAGAGGTGAGAGGTGCTTAAGATTAGAAGTTTTCTAAAGAAAATGTTCAAAGAAAAAACAATGGAGGAAAATTCCCTTATTTTCAACAAGGAGAATTAAGCATTCAATTTGTATTTTTGTTCTTAAAATAAAAGTCAATCTGACTTTATTTGAAAAGCAGCTAAGTGCTACGTATTTTAGGAGAAGGCTGTTGGTTACAGGAGGAATAGGATTAAGAAAGATTCCATGGAGGAGGTGAATGCGAGGAATTTATGAAATGTGTAAATCGGCACAAAGGCCTTTCAGGGAAGATAAATCTAGGTGAATTTCTTTCCTCCTGGGAAATGCTGGTTTGTCTCCACTGTGTGGCTCAGATTCCTGGTGTTATTAGCTAGGGCAGGGCCACCTGGGTCAGGGAAGCGCTGCGTCAGCTGTAAACCTAAGTGAAAGTGTTGTGAGGTTAAACTGGAGAAGCCTCAGAGCAAAGCCCCCTGAGGAAAGCCTCAGGAGCCATGTTGGGTAGGAAGCCAGGTGAAAGATGGTAATTGGGAAGAGGAAGTAGGGAAGCCTGAATAAGAGGTAAGAACTTGGAGATATTCTGGAGACATGTTAACATAAAGAGGTCGGGTCTGTTTAAAGATGCTGAGACAGGATAGGTATAAACTCTATAACCAAAAACATATAATGTGCATTTTATGAGACCAACAAAATAAGTTTAGTTTGAATGGAATTTTATTTAGGGCCTAAAAAAGAGATTGATGAAAGATAATAAAAATACCATAGGGAGTATAAATAGAAACTTAAAAATTACCATGAAAGAAGATATTACTAGACCACAGGGAAAGCTGTCATTGATATAACTTAGCCACAAGTTTGTCTGAGCAATATAACAGCCACGATAATAATTAAAATGGATGTAGTCATTTGCATAATTTGTATTTTTCTAGGAACACTCTCTGACCCACACCGCCAAATGTTTGTCAAGTCTTCTCTCCACTGGGTTTGAAACGTTGAAACAGGAATATCTGTGAGTGCTGATACAGGAACTGATATTTAATGGTGTTACCAAGAAACACGACAAAAATATTTCTGTCTAATTGTGAAACTATATTTTCTTTGCTTGTGTTCCAAACTGATAGGGAGTCTTTCAAATAAAGAGAGTAGAATACTGCCATTCTAATCATTCCATTGTGTCAGAAAGCATGCAGATAATTATTACATGGGACAAAACTCAGCAGAATACTAACAACTGCAGGTCACAAGTAAAGATAGCAGCAACCATTTTTAAGAGTATTTGGAAGAGAAACACTTTATGCAATTACAAATCCCAAGATTTGTTGAACCAAATTATTTTAGTACTTACTAAGCAGAACTCACATGAAACTGTTTTAAGATTTTTCCTTACGTGAGATGATGTCTCAGGTAATCACCCATCTTCTGTTTTGCCATTCCTGGTCCTAGAGACTTTATCTGGAAGAGACATTTACTCTGTGGAATGGGAATTTTCTTGGAGACTTTCCCCAGATCGACTGTTCGCATCCTGCTGTTTCCTCTGCATGTTATTGTGTTCCCATTTGCCAGATGCCCATCACCTTGGGCCACCAATGCCTATTCATGGTCAGACTTCTGAGCTACCTACTTGTCCAAGGTGGGAATTTACTCTAGACAAGTAGTTATCTATACATTGCAACACGGGCACTGAGATCATCTTATCACAAGGACACG
>PVKM010053306.1:0-10062 GCA_004027735.1 Carollia perspicillata | reverse complement strand
ATTCCAGCGATAGGGTTTCAACAAACAGAATCCTGGCTATAGCCCTAGTTCCAGCATCCAGCCTGTAGTGACCACTTGCCCAGTGCAGAGCCCTAATGGGTACTCGTGTCTAAAGCCCGACCTTGGCTAACGTAATCACAGAGCCTTTGTCCTTCTTTCAAGCTGATCCAGTCCATCACCGGCACCTCCGTGTCTCAGAATGTTGTCATTGCCATGTCTGGTATTTCCAAGGTTTTCGTCGGGGAAGTGGTAGAAGAAGGTGAGTGGTGACGTAAGTAACGGATTGAGCCTGTGATGGTCTTTATTTTCAAGAACATCTGGACGGTGGGACTTAATAAGGCACCTGTAGTAGTTTCCACTTAGACTAGAAGTTGACCAAGGCGGGGAACCTTTGTATTCAGCAGGGCATGACCGTTATTCTTTCAAAGTTTCCATACTGGGAGTCAGGAAGCATCTAGGAAATGTGCCTCCTGTCTCCTCTCCTCAGCCCAGGCTGCCAGAAGCAGACTGTATTTTTCTCCAATGAACTTTGCTCATTTCTGCTGTCGAATGTAAAGATACAAGAAAAGCAGTCATGGGGTTGACCAGTGGCATGGTGTAGTGTCATCCCCGATATTATGACCCCTGGGAGCCGCCCACCTTCCCATCAAGTAAAGAACCCGGTAGCTGCCCACCTTCGATCTCGAGCTGGTGAAATGTTTTATATTTTTAAGCAGATTTGTTTTTAACTGTTGCCTATGATAAAGCCTGATAAAGGGATAGTATACTAAAGCTAACGTGATACATTTTATAGCATTTTCTTAAGAGAAAATGTCTTGGTTTCTTTTCTTTGCGAGCTTTAGAAGAGGTAATGAGACTTACAGGACTCGAAGGGTTGTGCACGAGCTCTGGTATGCTAATGAAACCTTCTCATCGCCCTCTGTTTAGCACTGGATGTGTGTGAGAAGTGGGGAGAAATGCCACCACTACAACCCAAACATATGAGGGAGGCTGTTCGGAGGTTGAAGTCGAAGGGGCAGATACCCAACTCGAAGCACAAAAAAATCATCTTCTTCTAAGACCAAAGCCTAGGAAGGCCTCGTACTGGGGGACATACTGGTTCCAGTCCTCGGATTGCAGACTTGGGCCACTGGTGCTTTAGCATCTGCCCGTGATTTCAGTGTCTTTCTCAGAACTGATGTTCATCACACCTAGAAAGCATGCAGCCTGTTTCGTACTTGCCTTGACTGAGTATTGCGACCTTGAGGCATTACGAAGCATTCCACTGCCTCTTGGCTAATTGGAAGAAAAAGGCACATGGGCTTGAAGCATCTTCTGGACATGGGAGCTGCTTGCACAGAGAAAACCTTTCCAAGACAATTTCGATCGTTTCCCATAGAAGCCTGAAGTTGCCGTGTCTTAGGTTGTTTCTTACATGTGATTTTAAGTAGGTGAAACCACCAGAAACTTTTGACTTGTGGTACTCTAACGTGGATGACATGGAGATACAGGAATAATGGAATAATTTGTCCCTGTAAACATTTGAGATTCTTCTGTGGATTTTGGCGAGTGACCATTAAATTGTTTTCCAACTTGTCACATGTGTGTTCATTTTCTGTCTAATTGGTTGGAGTTTTGGTGTCATAATAAAACTGGTCTTAGGTTTTTCGTGAAAATTTGAGCCCTTCCCACTTTCTACTAGAGCTATTAAAATTTAATCTCATAAAAGACTACCAAAAGTACTTAAAAACAATGTAAAAGCCCATATACTTCAAATTTCTCATAAATAGATATACCACAACCAGTACTGTTTAATAAGTTTAATTTGCTTTTTTCAGGTGGTTCACAGAACCAGTACACTTGATGTTTAATTAGATATTGCAATATTAAAATTTCCCGTGCCAGTATTTCAGTTCATCAGATACATTCTCATTGTTTTCCTCAAATAGAGGGGAATGGAGTGATCTTTTATCGACAGTGATTAGCAGTAATAAGGCTACAATATTAGTTGGCAATCCCCAAGAATTCTTTCCTATCACTCAGTGTCACGAGGAGTAGGACTTCGAAGCTGTTGTCTTCTGGAGCTTTCCTGAGCATGTCTTAGTGAAGATTCCAGTTCCGTTTAGCACCCTGAGTGGGGGAAAGAGCTTGGACTCACAAAGTTGGGCAAATCTTTTAGTATCTAAAGTCATGGTTTTAACATCTACTTAGCCAACGGAAAAGACACTTCAGTGTGGCATTCCACAAATACTGTTAAGACTCAAGCTACATCTTGACCGAAAACTAACGAAATAGGGAAAAACAAACAGAAAAACACATTCTCTCAACTCAAATAGTATTTTTTTGAGTTATAGGAACTGTATCTGTTGCAATTTGAGATACTGAATAAGGCTGAAATTTACAAATAACAAGGGAGAAAGTTCGAATCCCAAGTCTGGGCACTTAGCAAAACCTCACAGTTTAAGTTTATCCTTTAAGAGTGTTTCACCTTGTTCCTGTTGTAAGAGATGGGGAAAATAATCCCCATTCAACAACAGCTGCTGTCCATACCTAGCCACAGGCAAACTCAAATACTCCTGGTGGGGAAGCCGGAGATCTAGTTGAAAGGATAGTACATCGCACCAGAATCTCTCGAAACAATGACTGTGGTAAATCACAAGGCAGCTACACAGCTTTTGCAGGTCTCAAATAACCAGATGTTATCCTACTAGCTTGTGCAGCAATGTTCAGTTATTTCCATAGTTTTCTGGTGTTACTGTAACCGATTTTAGAAGTTTAGGCAAGTATTAACTATAAAGGAGGAGGAAAAACAAGCCCTTAATGTAAAGGTTGGAATGGAAAGTTCCCATATCACCATGGCAATATTTCAGACTACCTTTCCACCACCCTCCTAAACTAAGGGGAAGCTAATGTAAATGGGTTAAGTGAAATCATTTAAATTATGGAACACAAGGGGGAACCAAAAAAAATGAATTATCTTCTGGAGGGCAGGCCTCTCATAGTACAGGCTTCCCCCATTAGGTGAGAGTTCTAGGAACCCATCCGTACCAGTGGACCAGTTGGTGGTGTTGTGAGAGGCTGCATTTGGCTGGAGTGAATTTTTTTTTACGACTTTCTATGCACTTGCCCATTTCATGATGGGTGATTTACAAGTGCACCTGCCCAAACCATACTGAGTGTTCAGAAGTTTTGGACCAAAAATGGCATGACCTCCATACCCCACCCTCCCTATTCACTCAGTGTCACCCTGAGCGATTTTTCCCCCAGATAAAAAAGTCCTCAAAGGGAAACATTTTGCCGATGTGGAAGAGCTGAAACAGAAAAACAACAGAAGCACTACAAGGCATCCAAAATCGACGAGTACAGAAACTGCTGAGCAGTGGAGAAAATGTCTTGATAGGTATATTGCATCAACTAGTATTTTTTGAAGGTGACTGAAGTTTAAACGTGTAAGAATACACAATTTTTAATAAATACATTCCGGTGGTTTTTTTTTGGGGGGGGGTCCCCTTCGTACCTTCGTATGTGAGGGCTGTGTTCACTCCTTGTATATTCCATATGGAGGAACCATTCCTTTTAGAACCATAAAGGATAAGGTCCTTTTAGAACCGAAAAAGGATAAGGTCGAAGCCCATGGCAAAATCAGAGTCAGATTAAAAATACAGCAAAAAACAGCCAACACAAGAAGAGAATCCATGCCGTCTGTCTTAAGTCAAAGAAACTAGGTGAATTATTCCAGTGAGTTGAAAACACAATTTGAGGTTGACAACCATCCCTGTAGCTCACCTAAGAGATTTAAACCAGTCCGTGTGCGCTAAAGCGTGTCTGACACATCCATGTAAACAGGAAACCTAGGCAGTCACAGATGATGCCGAGCTGTAAATGTTTCACAGCTGAAACAGTGATGGACAGTGGCTGCAGTCTTTGAGGGGCAGTGGTGCTATCATCACTCCAGATGTGTTCTTGAGGTATTGTTTCTTGTTCACAGAGTCTTCCAGCTCCAAGGCAGAAATCAGAAGCAATTCAAAGGAGCTGACACTTATTTTTTCCTTCGATTTTTTTCCTTTACATTTATCCTGAGAATTATCAACCAGTTCACATTTCATTATGAAAAAGAAAACCTTCATTCTCCCATTGAATAGAAGCATAAAGTTATTATACAAGATGATTTTTTCTAAAATTCCGTGGGACAAATGATCCCTACATTTCCTGAGGGAGGATTTCAAGACAAAATGGCCAAAGCTGCCACATAATGGAAGTGAAATTTAGGGCTCCATTTCACATGGGCAAGAACTCCAGAGAGCCCAGACCCCCGACTGAGCTCTGGCTTTTGAGGAGGAGCGGGCGTGGTCAGCCTTGGTACCGCCCAGATTTATTTCTCTTGCCGCCCACCAAGCACAGGTGTAAGGTGAATATATACCAGGAAATGCCTATTAGGTGTGTTCCTTGCATGGCAGGATGCCAGAGACATCCTGTGGCTCGGGGAGGAGAGGGAGGGAAGAACAATCAGAGAGTGATTTTAAACCAATTCAGGTGAGCCTAAGGTTGACCACTTCATTTTCCAGCTACCGAATCTCCTTCCTCCTCTTCCAGTAACATTAGAAATCCCACACTTGAGAGGACCAGCGATCTATTTTGTTCACCATTCTGCCTTTGAAAGAAGCACCACGTTAGTGGGGAGTTTGTGGAGGGAAGCAGATAGCCTCTCATTTACATCTCACCCAACAGCCCTGGGGGTTGGTAATTCCTTTTGGGAGGCCGAAACCATACAAGGACTCCTCTTACCCCTCTCATACCCACGCACAGTTTCTGCCAGCAGCACTTCTTGGACAAGGAAGTCCTTCCATTTCTGATTTACTATAAGAAATGCTTTCTTTGACCTACAGCTATGAGGTAGAGCCCGGGGTCAAATTTCAGGACTGGGTGAACATGTCCTTCCTCTCGACCGTGTATCTGATCGAACACTACCTTCAGCTTTCATCATTCCAGAATTGGAGCCAACTTTTTAAAAACGTGTCCTCATCTAAATGCCTTTACCCCCTGGTAGCTTTTGCTGTTGTCTAGACCTATATTTTATAAGTAAGGTTGTCCGAAGTGCGCGAATAATGTAAGACACTAGCACGGTTGTGCGTGAGGTCCGTTTTCTGTGTTGTCTCCATGTGCCCTTGCTGGTGATGCCCTTGCGCTTTTGGCCACAGCAGCGCGCTGACCCCGCCCCCTCGGCAATGGAATGCCTAGGTTTCCTTCCTGAGCCGAACAGAGCGCTGCCTCGTCAGCTGCTGGTTTTTCTGTGAGTGCACTGCTTCACATTTACCTAGCCCAAACCTCACCTGTCACTTTCCTTAGTATTCAGTTGGGCTTGTGGCCCCGCTGCAGTTTTTCTTGTCTTTTTTCTTTTTTTTAAGTCTCGTCTTATTTACCTTTCAATGCCTGGAAGTAGTGACATATGATTACATTGTAATATCCTACTTTCAGGTAATTTATAAAAATCTTAAATGAGGTTAACCCAAGCATCAACCAGTACGCGCTTCCCCTGTTAACATTCTCCTGAGAAAGATGTTAATTCTGAAGTCTCTAAGCATGACAAAATATTCCCACAATCTCATAGTAACTGATGCTTTTAAAATTGCCTTAGTGAAGAACTTGCCAAACGTTCTTTAAAAGTCTGAACAAATTAGATCTTGTTCATTCTTGAACAAGTTTCTGTTTATCATCAAAAATCTACAATACACAAGTCAGCATTATTCCCCATAGGGAAACCATTTTATCTTTCCTTCGATAGGTCACACGTGATTAACACTTTACTGACACTACTAAGTCACTAGTTTACTATCCTGCCAATTCACGCTGAGTTAGCTGATGAATTTCTGCCCAATTAACACAGCTTGAAGTATACAAAACATTGCAGATGAAGACAGAGTGTTAGGGAAGAATGAGGTTTAAAAAAAAGAGGAAATAGCGCTTTTGGGGCGCGGGGGCAAAACCTAGATAGATTGAAGGGTATTTTTTTGACTTGTCAAAATCACGATTTTAGAAAGCCACAGTGATGGAGGGGAGTGAGACGCAAGAGGTTGAGATGTTTGTTACAGTTAAAAACACATTTGCAGCTCCCAAACCAGGCGCTAAGGAGAGTGCTAGCAGAGAGTCGTCGAGCCGGGGAGACAGATGTGCTGGCGTCCCCAGGAAGACGGAGGAACCGCCTCTGAGGCGCAGCCATGGAAGAGGCCCGGGCCTCCAGCTGGGCACCTGGGGCGCAGAACCAGGCTCCCTGTTGATCCCTACATGTCATGCCTTCCACCTGGCTCAGAGTGAATACTTCTTTCTTGACTTCAATTTCAAATAAATTGTGTTGTAGAAAGATAATAAAACTGAGCCATTACTGTTGTTTACTTTCTACCACAGCATCACAATAATCAAAGAACAAAGGAAGCTTGCCCCTGAAAAATCTGATTGTATTATCAGACAAAATGATACGAGCTTGGTTCCCTGTCTGAAACAAGGAGGGTCCCAGTCTCCTTTACTCTTGTGCCTCTGCTGGCTGTTTCCCGTTCCGCTCTACTACCACGGCCAGAACTCAGGCCAAAGACTGTTCGGGTCTGCTCCAGGAAGCGCTAGGACATTGGAATCTTTGGTGGCTCCGTGGGTGACTGAGGAGGTGAGTGCTTTCCCGTGTTCACACAGGTCGTGGAGGAAGCAAATGTCTCTGTCATGAAACCACGTGGTGACATGGCCCTACAGGGTAGGGAAAATTCCACCTAGTGTGCAGAGGACCAAAAGGCTTTTATCTAGGCAAGACGTGATGCTTCAGCCACGCACAAAACCGCCCCCGAGCTCCTGGAACATGGTCACGCTTTGCCCTATCTGCCATCCAAGTTCGAGCAGCTGGCAGAAAGGGGCTAAGCACTCCCAGGCTCCTCTGGCACCCGGAGCCTACGCATTCCATACTGGAGGTGCTCCTGTCATAGGTGGTGGTATTGCTGGTGATCTCCTCTCTCCTGGGCACAGACAGCGGAGCCACTGCTGTCAGAGCTCGAAGAGGGGGTTATATTTCCTAATCTCCTGAAGAAGTTTCTCTTTATCCTGGTTGGCATTGGCCAATGCTTGTTTAGTTTCTATCAGTTCCTTTTGTAGGGCAGTCAGTTCTGTCACCTAAGGAACAATAAGTAATTCACAGTTAATGAATAAGGTAACACACCTAGAAAAAAAAGGGGAACAAGGTGGAAGAATTCAAGCAGAAAGATCTATAAGTGTGGCCAATGATCAACAGAACCCAACTAGACGTTTTTTCTAGCAGCCCACTCCCCTCTGCAGAGTTCATCGGGTACCGGAACAGCAACAGGTGATCAGCCACCATCCACCCCCGCTCCCGATTTACATTCTCTCCTCACCACGTGCGGCGGCTGCTGCTAGGAGACAGAAGCCCATCTGTACACAGCACAGGAAACCTTTCGAGCCTTGTGGATCTTATCAGCTTCTGTGATTACAGTCCCTGAGGGTTTAGGGGAAAGGCACTCACTGTTCAGTTAGGTCCTCACCTGCTGTCCGAAAGCCTCCCCTGTGGGCGCCGAAAACACCTGTTCTCTTGGGGGCTGTCTCTTCTCACTTTTAGATACTTCGGCTGATGTTCTGTCCTGAGCAGCAGCTGGAAAAAGAGTAAAGGTTCTGAATGACAAATTGTTGCCGACATGCGGACAATACCTAGGTGTCGCCTATTCCCTTACAGGAGAACGAAGGCAGAGAAGCCAGGGGGCTGCCAAGCCCAACTCACCGCCTACATGGAACACACCATCATCACTCCGCTTCAGCACAACGTGCTCCATGGCCAGAGTGATGGGGATGGGGCCTGGGGACGTCGGGTAGATTGGGGGGATGTCATCCTACAGGAAAGAGGAAAAGCGCATGATGCCCCCAACCAACTCAGAGCAACTGAGGAAACAACCCACGCTTCTACCATTCAGTGTCACTGTCGATCCATACATTCTTGCACGGTGTGAGATGCGTAACTGAGTCTGTCCCATTCGAGAGATGGGGAACTGAGGATCAGATAAACCAGGGATTGCACACAGTCGTGCCGCATGCCACAGACGAGGTTAGGGCCACAGACGAGGTCTCCTGATCTGAACCCAGGACTTTTTGACAGCCACACGTACTTATGTACTACTTTAACGCTGACAAAGAATGCTAACGCGCATTTCCTCACTTGATCCTCACCACCTTTTAAAGTGAGAAGGCAAGAGGGTAACAGCTGTCACTGCCAGAATTCCTTGCCTGACAAAGTCTAGGGTAAAAACCCAAAGTTCCTCTCACCGTCAGGGTCATCCTGGAGTTCAGGAGCTCGATCTGCATGGGAACCACCACTGGAACCTCCTCGTCCTCTAGGAAGGGCCCCAGGCTATTGAGCACACTGGTGACCAGCTCAAGGTCACATCCTTGAAGCAACAAATGCAGAAAGCCATTCTTTGTGGCCAGCGGGGAATGAACAGCTGCACCCGGCCCCACCTCAAAGCGAAGGCCCACAGCTGGCCTGATGTGGCAAGTCTTCAAAGCTGAGGATTCTTGAAAGCGCGTACCTTTGAGAAGACAGAAGGAAAACATTAATTAACAGGGACTGTTCTAAGCACTTTACATATATTTAATATTCATAACAACTCTACGCCAAAAGTGTTACCAACTTTCTCATTTTAGAGATGAAGAAACTAAGGCACAAAGAACAACTTGCCCAAAGTTACACAACTCAAAATAGCAAGGATAAACTTTGAACACAAGCTGCCTGATTCAAAAGACCACGGGCTCAGCTACTTTGCTATAATGCCCATGGAAGGGAGATCTGGACCAAAAACAAGCTGGCCTTACTAACGAAAAGCTCTAAAAACATAGAACCCTCAACTCTGCTAAATTTGAATGTCTCTTCCTTTCTTCAAGTCTTGGTCTTCTCATATAACACTAAGTCTCTCTGATAAAGCCAAGCAGGATCTGTGCTAATCTCAAAACTTCATGAAGAACAATCTCAGGTGTAGCCAAGGATATGGGAAAAACTTGAAATCATACCTCAATAAAGCTGTTTTTAAAAAAGCAAAATAAAAAGGCCCTGGGTGGAGGGGCTCAGTGGACTGAGTGCTGGCCTGCAAAGCAAGGGGTCGCTGGTTCAATTCCCAGTCAGGGCACATGCCTGGGTTACAGGCCAGGTTCCCAGTAAGGGGCACATGAGAGACAACCACATATTGAAATTTCTCTCCCTCTCTTTCTCCTTCCTTTTCCCTCTAAAAAATACATAAATAAAATCTTTAAAAAGAAAAGCAAACAACCTTCAAAAAATAAAAAAGCAAAAAAGGTAGTGTCTTTATACAATAGAACAAGAGTGTCAAATTCATTTTCACCGGGGGCCACATCAGCCTAAGGTTGCCTTCAAAGGGCCGAATGTAATTCTAGGACTGTATAAATGTAACTACTCCTTAACTAGGGACAAGGAGCTCAGCACTGCCACCAGGTAGAGACAAGGTGCCAGGCCAGATAAAACAAAGTGGAGGATGGCCCGCGGGCCTTGGGTTTGCCACCTGTGCAATAGAATATTAGATAGTAGTGAAAATGATTATAGCTTGAACTCAACAACCTAGAAGCATCCAAAGAATATCATGTTATTCGAAAGAAGCAAATCACAAATAACTCAAAACCCTGCAAAGCTAAAAAACACATTGATACAAACACATGTGGAAGAATTAAAAAGCAAGAGAATGATAAATACAAACTTCAGGATGCCATGATTCCCTCTGACAGCTGAGAGGCGAAGGTTCAGCAGAGGAATTCCCAGGGCTTCAAAGTTAATGGTACTGTCTTATTTATTAAACTAGGTGTTTTATTTATTAAACATGAGTTCATTATATTGTTATTTTTTATGTCTTATACGTATTTCACAATGCTGGTTAGTATCTACTCAGTAGTTTGAAAAACTATGTTTTTAAGTGAAACTTGTAGCGCGAGCCCAGATTTTCCCTGGCCAGATACAATTTGACGTTAGCTGCCACACGAACAGTAAGTGGACACTATCTTTGTGTACAAGCTTAAGGAGCACGTGGGAAATAAACA
>PVKM010053305.1:0-10059 GCA_004027735.1 Carollia perspicillata | reverse complement strand
GCAGGAAAGGGTGAGTGAGGTCAAACCTAAGGGTGATTAAAGTGGGGAGATGATGGAGGACCCAATGCTGAGGAGTAGGGGTTTGAATCCACAGGCAGAGGGGCCCACTGCTGTCCTCTGGGGCTTGTCCCCAGTGGGAGTGTCCCCTGAGTATGGTGAAGGTTCATTGGTTCTTGTAATTTCTGGCAAGTGAGGAATGGCAGAGAAGGTGGTTAGAAAATGCTAAATTTTGTGTAGCAGATAATACATTTATTATTTATAAGAAATCAAAAAAGGGCCCTGGCTGGTGTGGCTCAATGGATTGAGTGCCAGCCTGCAAACCAAGGGGTCGCCGGTTTGATTCCCAGTTGGGGCACATGCTTGGGTTGCAGGCCAGGTCCCCAATAGGGGAGTATGAGAAGCAACCACACATTGATGTTTCTCTCCCTCTCTTTCTCCCTCCTGTCCCCTCTCTCTAAAAATAAATAAATAAAATCTTAAAAAAAAAGAAATCAAAAAAGGGAGAGGCAGGTGTGGCCTGAAATAGCTACTACACTATTTATATATCATTTTTTATGTAAAATGCCTAAACCGGAATTGAATACATCTTAGATAATTTCAAGAAGAAGTTAAAGAAAGGTTGTATTGCCAAAAACATCTATTATAACTAAGAGGCTAAAAGTGTGTGGGAGGGAACTAGTGTGTCAGGGCGAAACCTGGCCCACAGGGGAGCACTAAAGCATGGAAGGCACCAAACTCAGGCCAGAGAGATGTTCCTTGCACAGCCATCCTTGTGCTGTGGTTGAGGTTAGGACCTGAGACAAGCAGTGGATGAGAAGGCTGGGGTGGCAGTAGCCTTGGCCACTGTGGGCATGGCAGGACTGTGGGGTGGGTGTTCAAGCAGCCAAGCCAGGCTCCCTGTGCTGAGAGCCCTGGGCCAGCCACCCTGATCTCACCTGACACTGCCTTCTTTGAGATGATTGGACCAACTGGCCCCTTTCAGCTCTGACGTGCCATGCTAAACACTAATTTATTGATTAATTTGGGCCAGAAAAATTGAAAGAGGTTGAAAGGGTTCCTGAGTTCTTTTCTGGCTGAGGTTCCTCCAGAAGCAGAGTAAAATGAGCCATCAGGAAGGAAGAGTTTATCTTTGGACCCATTTCCAATCTACCTGCTGGTCTTTGCAGGTCAGGACCATGGACAGCTCTTGACAGCCGGCACTAAACCCTATCTCATAATCTTTCATCACTCGTGATGTCCCACCTCCGCCCCCACCCCAGCACAGTGTTTCTCCTATCACAGCTTGCAGAGGATACAGATCTTTCCAACCAGGGTGCTCCTGTAACCACCCCAAATTTAGAGATGGTCTCAAGGTCAAAGCATTCTGTGTACGAAGTCCATAGTGCTATTTGCACAATTATCACTCTTCCTTTTGCTCAACAGATACTTAGCCAATCTCTCTTGTGTGCAGAGTGCTGTGCCGAGCTCATGGTCAGTATTTTTCAAATTTTAGGACACCACTCAGTAGCGGCCTTTAGTCTTAATTGAATCGGCTGCAACCAGAATTCTGGAAATAAAACAGAGAATAAAATAAAAAGTATTAGGGTTTCACACATAGTAAGGCTAAGTGTTATTTAATACAACTTGTGTTTCAGTTTTACATTCATAGGTGTGTGTTTCTGTGTGTTGTGAATTTCAGTGGGAAATATATTTCTCACTGCATTGTAGTTAGAAAAGTTTAAACAAATGCAATTCCATGTTCCAAAATATGAAAGTTTTTTAAACCTTGGCACAAATTCATTTGGCAGCCAAACATGACCTAAAAGGGTGTAAGGGTATTTATACCCTCTCTCTATCCCACTTAATGGTGAATATTTGTACTTAACTGCAAAATGGGGTCACACCTTTGACCCCAGTGGGCATGTTGCATTCAATTACTTTCTTAAGAGCCAAAAAATTCTGAACCATGGGGGTTTCCACAAGAAATGTGGACCCATATAAGGAACATAACTAAGCATTTATCAAATGCTTATTATGAGCTTGGCATTGTGCTGAGTGTCAGATACTGAAGAAAGAGGTTAGTGAGAGATGAATTCTGGGGGAGTTGAACAGGTCCATAGGGGTGGGGGCACCAGAGCCAGACTTCAGCACCTCATGTTCTTTGTCAGTGGAAGTTCACCCAGACCCTTCAGCTGCAGGGAGTTCTCTGCTGACGGCTTCTAAGCTTCCTACACTACATTTCCCACATGACCTCACACCAGCATTTTGGTTCAGCTCACTTAAAAACAGCCTGCATACGCCTTCCTCCTGTGTCTCTAGATCCTTCATGGTACCACTGCCTCCCTCACCTGGACACTGCCTTACCCTTGTCCTTGACCCTGTCATCCAGTCATTCATTGATCAGTTGCTGTTGATTTTTCCCCACCAATAATCCTTAATTCATTTCTCTTCTATTCCCAGTGCCACCTGTTGGTACAGTGTGAATGATTACTTCTCACCTGACAGATTGATGGCCTAGAAGTATACATAGTTGGGGAAGCAAGGGTCTTACTTAGGATCACACAGACATCGGCTTAAGTTGTATGCCCTCCCTATTCAGACTAAGGGCCTTTAGACAGGTCACACAGGATACTTTTTTCTTCTATAAAATGGAGTTGATGATATAGATTGTATTTCATGAGTTGTAGTTAGGAATAAAAATATACACACCAAAAACAATATTAAAAGGCAAGCTACAGACTATTTTCAGTTATCTGTAGGGCATATAACTAACAAATGATTATATTATGAAGAACCTCCTTCAAACCAATAAGGGGGAAGAAGACCCAATTTTTAAAAATGGGCAAAAATATGAATAGCCATTTTCTAAGGAGGAAATCAAAAGACCAATAAATATATAAAAAAGATGTTCAACCTCATTAGCAATTCAGGATATGTAAATTAAAACAACCAAATACTGTTTCATGTCTATCATGGAGCACAAATGTGGGCAAATATGTCAAGCAATAATAGCTCATTGCTAGTCCATGTGTAAATGGCCACCCCCTTCAGAGAGCAGGGTAGCAATATCAAAGTGGAAGATGTGTCCTGTACACCTGCCACCCAGCAGTTCCATGATGCCGGGAATGTCCTTTGCAGCATTGTTTTTAGTGACAGAAACATCGGAAATAACAAAAACATCCACTGAAAGGAGATTGGATATTCAATGAAATATTATACAGCAGTTAAAGCGAATACATTAGAACTGCATTTGTAACATCATAGAAAAATCTAAAAAATATTGAGTGAAAAAAAGCAAACTGCGCAGTATAGTATGAAACCATTTATATAAAATTTAAAAACATGCCTGGTGGTATCATTTACATATATCTTATATATGCATATATGCATGCATATATATGTATGTATAACTATCTAGTTTATGAATAAATGTTTATCTAGCAAAAATACTAAAATATGCATGGGGATGATTAACAAATTCAGTACAGTGATTACCTGAGGGAGGGGAATGGAATGGAGACTAATACACAGAGAGTTTCAATTATAAGCAATTTATTTCTCAGAAAATGAAGCTATTAATGCAAAGTGTTCAATTTTGACAAAGCTGGGTGTATATAAGTGCTTCTTATATTTTTACTTATGTAAAGTAACCTTATCTTTACTTTTGTGTTTGAAATATTTTGTTTAAAAAAACACTCAACTCCAGTCTGGTAGTTAGTGAGTGTATAATAAATATTTCTCTGTTCCATTCAGAAGGCTTCTAAGATTTCCTTTTCCACCTGGTAGTTGAGTTCCACTCCCTCCTCTAAACTCCCTGGAGAGGCCTCATGGCCCTCACGCCCTGGCTCCAGCCTCTGTTTTCTAACTTTGTGCTCTAGTGCGTCTTCTCGGTTGACCTGATGTTCCAGCCCTGAGGTCCCACGTCATGCTTGATACTTTCCTGTTTCTTTGCCTTAGCTTATCTGGTTTTCTTGGCTGGAAATTCCTAACCCCTTTTCTCTAATTATATAAACCTAGCCCTCCTTCCACCCACCCACCCATCCATCCATCCATCCATCCATTTATTGGTATCTTCTATGTGCAAGGCATATACAGTCTGCCCTGATTTGCTCTGCTTCATATAATCACAACTTTCACAATACCTTCAATATGATATTTATCTTATTATAAGTAATTTTATCTTCCTAGACTAGCACTGAAGGGCAGATACTGTCTTACTCATTTTTAATTGCACTTGTAAGAGCTCATTAAATGTTGGCTGAAGAAATAAATGAGCTCCAGATTGTATGTCCAAATATTGAAATCAATGTTAGGATTATGGTTTAATCCTTATGACTTGAATCTAAACATTTAGTGTCTTTAGCTCATTGATTTTAATGAGAGTACCATGCATTCCCTTCCATCCTCATCACCTGAGGGAAGGAAGAACGTTCTACCCCTGTCATCCTGCCTTCACATTCACTGAGACTCCCAATTCTAGTGCACCGGGCACGCCCTCGCATCTCCAGGGACATTGCATTTACTTAGGAGGGGAGGCCGCACTGCCCAATGTGAGTAACGTGACAAGGCAGTGTGGGGAGCAGGTCAAATAAATGATGCTGGCGTTGTGATCCGAAGTCGCCTTGAATGAAATGTCTTGTTTTATGCTTGGCTGTGGAAGACTGGTCTTGAGAGATTCAGTCTTTTGCAAAGGGATCTGGGTCAGAATTATCATTTTTTGTCAGACTGGGTTTCTGTAAAATCCACCCCTTCTTTTTTGGCTCAAGTAGGTATTTAACATATTTATTACATGTAAGCTGCTACTCAGGTGTGGATTTGAAGATGTCTTCTGATATCACAATTTCACGAGGTGCAGCCTGAAATCTTTCTGACCTGACACTGAATGGAATTTTTTTTTTTTTTGCCTGTTTTCAAAACAGATGCCTGTGAATTCTTAGAGCTACTTACCTTCCTCACACCTCTTCCTCTCCAGATCACTCCTGGAAAACAGTTTTCAGTCTGACAGTGGCTATACTTTCTGTTTTCAACAACCAGTCACAGGCTGTTTCTTTATTGCCATGGTTACTCCTTATCCAGGTAGGGTATTTGAAAACTTTGGGTTGGAAGGCATCTTTATGTTAACTTCACTCTTTCCAGGATAAGCTTCTCTCTTCTGCCCTCTGCCTGTGCTGGAATATTTCTAGTGATGGATTCTCACCATTTCTCACTGCTGGTGAGCTTTACTTGTGGGATTGAAGACTCACAGGTTGTCTGAATATGATGAGAGGCTTGGGCTATTCCCAGAAGTGGGGCCCACACAGCATTCCAGGAAGACACGGATCCTCCTCAGAAGGTTCAGGCTCTTCTGGAAGATCCCAGTCTTTTGGGACAGTGGGTCTGTGGCAGCTTCTTTTGAGTCGTGGTGTCAAGAATGCTAGCTGTAGTCCTTTAAGATTGTTGCAAATCATGCATTTGGCCTCTGGGATGTCAGAGACCAGAATGCACGTCTGGCTGGCTGAGCAGGGGAAGGGGCCAGAAGAATGAGCATGAGGGTGTAGGGAGAATTTGGGCCCTTACACACAGATTGGGCAGGAGGCTGAATGACCAGAGGAAGCTGCAGAGGCCCCAACAAAGTGCCTCCAGCAGGAACAAGTTGGTCAATGTTACAGGTGTGACCCTGGAACCTCCAGGCATCCTGCAGTCTGGTCAGCGTGTCTGATTGGCGGAGACGGAATCACACGTTTCCCTTAGAGCCACCAGTTATGTTCTTAGCAGAGGAAAGTCCGAATGGAGCTTTCCACTTCCAGGTGGGCAGCTGCCACCACCCTCTACCAAGACTGTTCACACAGGGGCCGGGGGCCCAGCTGATGGGGACATGGCTGCTGGACTGCCAAGCAAACAAGCAAACAAACAAACAAAACCAGAACTTTTTTGAGTAACAAACTTTAAAGAAGTCCTGACGTCACCATATTAAATATAACATCATCTGGAAAAGAAGAGAAAATAGATTGCTTTACTCTTCCCCGTTCTTTGCTTTAAGATTTGGCATGTCTGCCTTTGGCTGAGGAGGTAAATGCGAGTTAGTAACAGAACCAGTGCCAGCCTGGCCCTGCCTAATAGGGTCCAGCAACTGTCCTCCAGGACGAGGCTGGAGCTGGCATTAGAAGGTGTCCTGCCGAAGATAATCAGGTTCCTCCAGGGCTATGGACTTCTCACTGGTACAGCACATCCCTCCCTTCCTGAGTAATGTTGTCATTGCTATTGGAATTTAAGTGTTGGTGGGCCTCCATAACACTCAGAAACGTGAGTTTTTTTCCTATCCGTGGGTTGTGTGTGTTGCGACAGAATCCTGGAGACCCAGGCCCCCCAGCCCCTGCTGTGCAGACCCCTCCACTTGGCTGGGCCCTTCCCTGTCCCTGGCTCCCGGCCCACTTGTCTGTCACACTTTCTGCTCTAGTTTCCTCTCCCTGCCCACCTTGCTCCTCTGCCTTCTGACCACACATTCCTTTCTGCTCTGGGCCTCCCAGGTATTTGATTCATCAGTTTGTCCCAACAGAGAGGTCTTCAGGTATGGCAGGGGTGGTGACTTGGAGTCTAGAAAGAGTTCAGTTCCCCAGTCTTGACTCAGTAAGGAATATGAACATAAGTCGTCAGTACAGTTTTTTGCAATGTTTTTTAAAGGCCACCATTGTAAACACAACTGGGGCTTCAAAGCTGAAAGGCAGTGATGGGTTCACAGCCAGCTCAAGTGGAAGAGTGGGAGTGGGCTGCTAGATACTTGATAGCTGCAGGTGACTGGGTGGGAGGGTCTTATAGGCAGGCGTCACATCAAACTACTGAGAGACTTGTACAAGGCTCAGGCCCCCGGATGGGAATGGGTGCTCCCTTAGGCCGGGTCCCCCTGCTGGGCCAGGAGAACCCTTTGGTTGCTGGACTGTGATCAGTTCTGGGAGGTGTGGGGGCAGGGGTGTGGGGACAGGGGGGTAGGAGGAGCCCTGAGGTGATAGTTTACCAATGAGAAGAAAATTGGTTCATACTTAATATCAGTCCGAGTATTGTATGAAAACGGACAGAGGTGCGATCTGGGTGTCCAGTGCTTTTTTCTCAGGGAGCTGGGATTTGAAATCACGTGGTTTTCTCCTCCTCTGTGGCTAGGTGGTAGTTGGGTGGTTTGCTCCCTTATGCCAGTCTCAGTCTTCTCACTTCAGCTGAGAGCAACACGGGTCTCCAAGTGAGAGAGATGGACCCACTGCACTTCCTCCACGCCGTGACCAGGTGACCATGTAAACCGCTAACCTCTTCTGTAAAGTGGGCCTGCTGGTGCTTCCCTTTTAGGGACGTTGTGGGGGCTCAGTAGAGTGGCACAGGTATAGCATCGAGCGCTGCGCCCAAGTCGACCACTTCAGTCATATCTTGAGAAATGCATGGCCTTTTAAGAAAGACAAGCCCGACTTTGAATCCCAGCTCTACCGCTGACTACCGGTGTAATTTCAGGCACGTTCACTTCTCTTTTCTTCAGTCGCAGTTTCCTCATCGTAAGAGTGGCATTTGTACCTGCCTCTCAGAGTCAGGATGATTAACGGAAAAACGTATGCAATTGTCTAGCACAGGCTGAGGTCAGAGTAGCGATCAATAAATGGTAGCACTTATGGTTGTGTCTTTTCTTCCCTTGGCTATTGATGTGCTATTGTGGTGATAGTGGGTGTTGCAGTGACAGTATTTTTTTAAAGATTTTTAAAATTTATTTATTTTGAGAGAGAGGGGAAGGGAGGGAGAAAGAGGAAGAGAAACATCGATGTGCAAGAGATACATCGATCAGTTGCCTCTCACACACCCCTCAATGGGGAACCAGGCCTGCAACCTAGGCATGTGCCCTGACCTGGAATCAAACAGGCGACCTTTCACCTCATGGAACAATGACTTTTCACCTCGTGGAACAATGCCCAACCAACTGAGCCACACTGGTCAGGGCTGGTGACGGTACTTTTGAGGAGGCATTTGGTGTCGCTGAGGCTGGAGGTCGGGAGGTAGCAGACTGTACTATTATAGCTCCATGCATGGAAAGCTGTTGCTCCCACCTCCTTCTCACAGCCCCCGCCCCCCATCCCCTAAATTCCATCTGAACTTGGAAAGTGCAGCGGCAGGTCCCGGAGAGCTACTGCACAAGGCTTTCAGATTTAGGGATGGATCCCATTTTTCTGATTAGGTCTTGACATGTGAGACCTCATTTTATGGAGGGACCACTCCAATTTCAAAGCAAAAGGAAAATATCTATGAACCTGAGGGTTAAAAAAACTATTGCCTCATATAGAACGCATACTCAAGGTGAAAGGTATGCCAGTGTAAAGATTACAGCCAATATCTGCATCTGGCGATCCTCTAATGATAAAACAAATGGCTGTCATCCCACTCTGATGTGACGGAGCACCTCTGTACTGGCGTCTTGTGTCTTATGTTCCATCTAAGCATGATGCTCCTGTGAGAGGACCCCGTGTGCCACTGCAGAGGGGAGAGGACGGTGGACTGTGGGGCCTCAGCATCTTTATCAGGGCGATGCAGGGGCTTAGTGAGCTGACCCCTGAGAATTTGCCTGTGACCAGGGTTCTGATCTCAAGAACAATTTGCTGAAGAACAATTTAAACACTACCACAGGAAAAGGAACATGGCCTTGGGTTAATATTTAGCTTCTCCTTGTCCCAGGGAGCCTGCTGGATTCCCTGATAAACAAAGTGACACTACATGATTATCCTTTCCCGGAGCCATTGAACATCCTAAAAACCCTTCCCATCTAGTGTGGGGCCATTTATTCTGTCTAACACCATGGGTTTACATTTCAGAAATTGAGGGAGTTCAATTTCCATTCTAAAATGCTAAACATTTATGCTTATGTATAATGTGTTGGTCCTAGTGTAGTTTGGAAATTGATGGTTTTATTCTGTCTCATCATTTAAATGCTAAGAGCATATTGAGAAAAGAGATCACTAATCAGGGTGCTTTTGGCTGTAGGAACAGAAAATGCACTTTAAAGTAGCCTTTATAATAATAAGGAAAATGTATCGTGTCATTTAACAAGAAGTCACTAGGTAATGTGACTCTAGGGTTGGTTAATTCAGTAGCTGAAAGATGACATCATAGACCCAGGTTTCTTCCACCTTTTGCTCTGCCCTCCTTGGAACAGCAGGCTGGCCCCTTTGTGACCTTTCCCAGCGTGATTTTGAGATCTGACAATGTCTAGAGGAAGAAGAGAAGGTCTCTTTCTACATGTCTCTCTTTAAGAAGAAAGAAACCTTTCTATAAGATGGGCTTCCACCATGTCTCACTCACTGGCCAAAACCCAGTACATCGCCCCATCTAAAGTTAACCCCTGGCAGGAGGAAGGGGATCGCTGTGATTGCTGTAGGCACGTTAGAAGTTACCCTGAACTTGAGATCAGCCATCTTTTCTGAGGGGAGGAAGGTCATTAGGATCAGAGTCCTGTGAGCAAGGAAGGCAGGGAGGAATGGATGTGGGTGATTAACTAACGAATAATGGCAGCCCCAAATGATCTTCACTGAGACGATCGCTGGGTGCTTCCTCAGAGGAGAAATTAGCAAGATTTAAACCCTGAAGCCCCTCACTATGCTGTTACAGGATGTGGTAGGAGAAAACAGGCATGCTACAGAGGAGGACTTGTAGAATGTATAGGATTTCAGTCTCTGAAACAGTGCAGTGAGGGCAAGACAGAGGAGAATGAGTGTGCACTGGGGTGGGGGTGGAGTTAGTGGGATTCATAGGCTTGCACTTCAGCCCCGAGCTGAAGGCGGGTGCCTGTGGGAGGCCGTCTGGCCTCGGAGCCATTCTCCGGAGATCTCTAAGAAGGGCAGGACTGATCCCTGCGGGACAGGACTGGGCAAGTGACCTCCGAGGCCTCTGTTCAGTTTCAGATATTTCTGGCGTTAAATCTTTTCAGAGGATGCACGGCAGCCTCGCTGCTGCCTCTGTTAGCCGGCCAGATACCGCGCTGACTCTTCCATTTGAAGTGTCCGCTTTCACGGAGGAGGCAGCAGGAGCTAGGAGAGAGATACTATCAGAGTGGGGCCTCAGGGGCCTGGATGAGATTTC
>PVKM010053304.1:0-10056 GCA_004027735.1 Carollia perspicillata | reverse complement strand
CTTGGGGAAACTATGTAAATGTCTCAATTTTCTCAACTGTAGAATGGGGAGAAATATCTCTATTTTATTGAGTCCTCATGTATTGATCTATAAAACACTACTTGATATCCTCTGTTCCCCAGGGAAACCTGGACACTTGATCCCTGTAGGTCTTTGCATAGACATCCATCAGAGCCCCAGTGATTCGAGGATTATACGTTTGTCATTTACAGGTGTTTCTGAGCTCCTAGAGTACAGGGGCTTTATTTTATTCCTCTATCTGTCCCCAGACTCTGGAAGAGTCCTCTGCTAAGTTAAGGGTGGGTGAAATAAATAATAAAGTGATTTATCTTCTCTGTTATATCCTGAGAAGGTACCATAACAGAGAGGTACCTGAGCTGCAAAGATGGACATGATAAGGTTAGTCAGATCTTTGTGACGATGGTGGGACAGTGGGGCAATTGAAGTAGATGTCCTTGGTCACCTCCCAGCCAGCTATAGGGCCAAGGAAATGCTGAGGGTAGACAAGATGTCTAGAGGCAGGTAGTGAGACAATGGAAAGTCCCACTCAATTCCAGAGACTGGCCTCCTGCTCGCATGGGAGAGCTTACCATATAAGTCATACTTAGAGGTATCTTGAAATCATTAGTAACTTCTGTGCCTGGGCTGTGGAACTTAGAAGTGGGGTGAAAGAGGGCTACAGATTTCAGCTCAATCAAAGAGTTTTCAACAATTAGAATTGTTTGACTGTAGAATTAGCTGTCTCAGGAGGTGGTAAGTTTCCCAGCTCTAAGTGTTTTTATATCAAGTCTTGATGGCCATATTTTAGAAATGTCTCATTGGTTAGTCATGAATCATTGAAGATTAGATTACATTCCCCAATGCTTGGTATCAGCATAATAAATTCCTAAATAGACAAACAATGTGGAAGACTCAGTGTATTGATGGTAGTATTTCCAATTGCTCTCCCAGGTGCCTTAGCATCCCTGACACTTTCACTATGGGGGGAAAGAGTAGAGGAAATGGTCACCATGCATGATTGCTAGTACATGAACTGATTTTACAAAATACACAGACCAAATGTTTTTAAAAGTTATGTGTCTTGTTTCTGTTAAATTTAAGTATTTTTGTGGTTATTCTCTATTTATGACAAGTACTAACTGGCTTTTATTTATGGATTAAAGTTTTATTTTAAAATAAACCAAATATAATATCATTTATGATTGCTCAAAAAATAAATTACTTAGGTATAAATCTAGCAAAATATGTAAGAACTTGTATGCTGAAATCTATAAAATATTTATGAAAGAAATCCAAGAATAATAATGGAGATATATACCAGATTGGAGACTTAGCATAGTAAAGATGCCAATCTTCCTCAAGTTGACATACAGGTTTAATGCAATTTTATCAAAGTTCCATGAAGATGGGGTTTTTGATGTTGTTTTACTTCATTTTGTTTTGTAAATATAAGAAGAGTTATTTTAAAATTTATATGAAAAAGCAAGGAACTTGATATTTAAAACAACTTTTTAAAGGAATAATAAAGCAGGAGAATCTGTGCACTTTATTTCAAGAATTATTACATAACACCAGTAATTAAAGTGGTGGTATCAGTGGAAGAATACACACACACTTGATCAGTGGAACAAGATAAAGAACTAAGAAAGAAATCCACACAAATATACCCCTCTGAATTTTTTTTATCCTCACTCTAGGACATGCATATTGATTTTAGAGAGAAGGGGGGAGATGGAGAGAGAGGGGGAGAGAAACATTGATGTGAGAGAGAAACATCAATAGGCTGCCTCTTGTACACAGCCTGAACAGAGACCGAACCCAAAACCTAAGCATGTGCCCTGACTAGGAATTGAACCTGTGACCTTTTGGTTTATGGGATGATGTTCCAACCAACTAAGCCACACCAGCCAGGACTCCATCTGATTTTTGACAAAACTGTAAAAGCCATTTAATGGAGGAAAGATAGAATTTTCAACAAATGATGCTGGAACAATTCACAAGAAAAAATTATCTCCACCTAAGTGTTATATCCAGTGTCAGAATTAACTCAAAATAGATCATAAACTTAAATGTAAAATATGAAACTATGAAATTTAAAATTAATACAAAATAATCTTCAGGAGCTAGAGCTAGACAAAGAATTCTTAGACTTGGCACCAAAAACATAATACATAAATAAAAAATTGAAATTGATCAATTAGACTGGATAAATATAAAAACTTTTGCTCCACAAAAGACCTGTTAAGAGGATAAGAGGATACAGACTGGGAGGAAATATTTATAAACCACATATCCAACAAAAAACTAGTATCTAAAAATATATAAAGAATGCTCAAAACTTAACAGTAAATATCAAACAATCCAATTAGTAAATGGACAAAAGACATAAAGTTACAGTTCAACACAAAGAATGTAAAGATGTAAAATAAGCATGTTAAAAGATGTTCAACATCATTAGCCATTAGGAAAATGCAAATTGAAATCACAATTATATATCACCATGTCCTATCAGAAGAAAATATACTAAAGCTATAATGAGTCCATTTAAAAACAAATAAAATATTGGTAATGAATGTACATGGATATGGCAAAATTTTTGAAAGCATTACTTGAATGACTGGAGCACGGGATACACTGGCCCTGATGACCTCCAGATAGGATGATGTTGGCTACTTGAAGTCAGAAACCCTGGCTTGAGTTCTGCCATTAACACTTACTAGAATTATGATGCTGAACAAGCCATTTAACTCCTCTGTCTGAGATAGGAGTGAAGTGTAAGAGATATAAGAATATGATATATCTTAAGATAGGAATGAAATTATCTTTTATGCCTGTTTCGCAGTACTGTTATAAGACTCAAGTAAGAAAAGGTAATTATGAAACAGTAGTTATTAATATCAAGGTTCTTTTCCATTTTGAGATTATATGATTTTATGTTAAATCAAAGAAGTCCTGTGAACACTATTTATTTCAATTACTACATAAGGTCCAAATAGCCTCCCTTCCTCCCTCCCTCCCTCCCTCCCTTCCTTCCTTCAACAAATGTGTATTGAATCTCACTATGTATCAACTCCAGTGCTAGAGGCAATGAGCTACACAGCCAAATGATCATATCCAATACTTAGAGATGCTAATATGTTTTGTAGTGGAGGTAATATATCCAAAATTACTATATGGGATGGTAATTTTCATTATACAAGAACCAAAAGGGGAGGTTTCTTTCTTGTCCTGGTGGGTTAGAAAATGTTTCTTGGAAAAACGGATATGTAATATGTATGTTGAAGGTGATGAAGGAGGAAGAGAACACAGAAAGAGGAATGAAATGGTAAGGTCCCCAGCCTTAATCACACAGCAGTAGAGTTCCAAGAGCCACAAGAAGGGAAGCCCTACTACACAGACAAGTTTCTGCTTGTGTCACATTTGTTGCTATCCCATTGGCCAAAGCAAGTTACAAGGCCAGCCCAGATTCAAGGGGTTTGAGAAATTCTCCAGCACTAGATGGGAGGAGCTGTCAGCACTGTGGTTACTTTAAAATCTACCACAGGAAGTGAGCTTCATAAAAATGTCTAAAACTCAAACTCTTATTTGACTGTTCTGTACTGGGCTTCTGGATTCCTCTGCCCCTTGCTTGCCACCATTATGTCTTTTCTCCACTCAGTATTTATTATTTTTAAGTTGACACAGGGTCTTATCTACTTCTCTGCTTTTCATGCTCCTTTCTTTATAAGAGGGTTTTTCCCTTTGCAGGGGTTCCTGTCTTCCCAGACACTGAAGACAACTATATGGGATGCAAACACCATTCTCCAGGCTGCTCTCCTCCCAACAGGACAGCTTGAAGAGAGAGTTAAACAGCCAGGGACACTACTATGAAAGGGCACAGACAGATATCACCTCTATAAGGATTTAAGGTTGACCACCCTTCAAAAAACTCTCTCCCTGCCCTCTTCCCACTGCAATCATGAAGGAGGTATTGCCCTGGTGCTCAGCCAGCTCTTGGTGGCTGCAGAATTGGGTGCTAGTAAATCTCCAACAATGAGTGCCCAGCCATCTCCCATGCTCAAGTCCCCATGGGGGTACATTCTAGGACCTTCAGCCTGATGGCCACAGACACCATCTCGGCCTCTGCTGGATCTAGCTACAGCTTCCTCTCAGGCATTCCAACAAAGTGCTGTCTCTTTTAAACCTATACCTGTTGTGGACATCTTCAGTGAATCCCTGAAAGCCACAGATCATGTAAAAAGAACACGGCCCAATGCTGAGAATCAGCATAAGAAATTCCTACAACACAGAAACAATACGGGAGGCCCAGAACATTGACAGCAGTATTTCCAAGTGCCCTTCTAGGTGCCTAATCATCCCAGCTACTTTCTCCATCAGGTGAGCAGTTGGGGGAAACAGTCACCTGCCATCCTGTGCATTTTTTCCTATCAATGCCCCTGTTTCTTGTAAATCCCCTTAGAGTGTACTAACTCCCCAATGGAGAGATGGTGTTGGAATCCCTCTCTTTCCAACACATCTTAATGCTTTTGAGACCCTGGCTTCAAACAACACCAACTCACTTAGCAACATACTCCGCCAGGGTTGTGGGGCTTCCTGGGGGCCGTCTCTTGATTGCTGACATGTGTGACAGCACAGAAACTGCTCTTTCTGTAACTTATTTGGAGAGATGAGGAACAGGTTTAGCCAAACTCCTATTGATAGCAACTTAAGAAACTGTGGGATAAAGGATCCCGGATGCTCCCTGATTCTGTTAGCAGTCTCCCTTGTGGGTACCCAAATGTGATCTATAGATAAACAGAGCCTCGTCAGAACGCAGACCTCTGCCAGAGAGCATCCTGCAGCCAGCTGGGGCCCAGGGAGTGCTCAGCTGATACAGACCAGATTGCTCTGGGAACCTGAGACACTGTGCAAGGCACCAGCACCAGACAACACCCCCATACCTAAATAAATTGTGATTTACTGAAGTGCCCAGTCAAAGAGCTTCACTTGTCAAACCTCCCACACAAAGGTGATCTTCCTGACCCAGCAGCAAGCAGTTGGCAATTACAAAGATGTTTTGTTACCATAAGGGGCTGTACATCCAAGAATGGGTGATGAAAAGCAGATGAAGGCAGCAGTCACTAACGGGGCTCCTCCTGGGGAGCATTCCACTTGGGCAGAGGGGCTGCCAGCCTGGGGAGGTCTCTGTGTCTCCAGCACCAACTCCAGCTTGGCCAGATTCATGAGAAATGTTCCCTTGTGAGGAGAACATGCTCGGTGCAAGACGAAGAGTTCTAACATGGGAGCTTGCTGCACAAATGCCCTGACACCCCTGACTGCAGATTTCTTATCAGTCAATATGAGTGACCGCCATTCCTTTCTGGAACTATCTGTGGCCACAGAAATGCTTCATCCCACCTACTGGATGGGAGACAGTTTCAGAGAAGTATATAAAGACACATGGCTGCCACCAGCCTGTCAAGGGGTCACTTCTGCTGTTCTTGCCACATTTTTCTTAACCTGACAAACTCTTCTTCACTCAACAAGGCACTGCCCAGGGACCACCTCCCCTGGGTAGCCCTCATTCCCAGCTCTCCAGGCTTTATCACACTGCACAAGTCACATGACATCAAAACAAGTATTTGAGGTACTTCCTGCCCAACTTGCAGGTAAGCCTGTGTTGATTCTCTCTGAGTCTCCACCACCTAATTATTGTTTCACCACAAAATAGGTGCTAAAATACACATGTGCTTGATACATAAATAAATATTTTTGCTTTGGTTTCCTCAACGTCAATAGTGAAGGTAATTCATGAACTTGGTGTACAAAATGAAGTTGCATTGCTTCTAATACTTAAATTTTAAGATAGCATGTTTTTATCCCCTTCCCGCACTCTCCAAGGAGCAACCTTCTCACTGGGATCCCATCATCAGCTATGAGTACCCTGGGAGGGTGGTGCAGCCCCAGGTCAGGCTGATTTTTTTGCCTGATCTGCCCTTTGCTACTCTCCTCTGAGCATTGTTCTTGCTGCTTCACACTGTTTCAGAAATCCTTATGCAGAAAGTTCTGGGCTTGTTGTTTTGGGTTCATGACAGCATTGGGTGGGAGCAGGATGCAGGGGAGGAACACTCATATGCTTGGTGGGCCCATGTTCAGTGGGCCTAAGTTCAGTTACTCAGGTAGCCAGCTGCTTTGACTGACACACATATGCATGTAAGCACACATACTCACACTCACACCACACTTGTTCCCAAGACATACTGTGACAGGAGGGATGTTCAGGCTCAGCCATATCCTCTCATGGTCACCTACAGCTCTTGCTGAGTCAGGGAGATCAGTCCCTCCTTTCTGCCCTCACAGTGAATCTCCCATCAGGGAACCCTGTTATCCTTTCCTGTCAGCTCTACTCAGCAGGGTCTACTCAATCCACTTGCTAATATTAAATCTCAAAAAGGGAGGATTTGGGATTTCAACTCCTTCCTAGAAACTGTAAGTAAAATTGAGAAGAATGGCCTTCTCCATGCAAAATAGTAAAAATATACAAGAGGTGCTTACTTGCTAAAATCAAGTTACCAAAAAGAGCCTCTAAGGAGTTGGAACAGGCAGAACAAAGAAATTCTACTCCATGGTAATTTGATGTCTCTGCTGATAACCAGCAGTTGCTCTCACTGGAATAATGTCAAGTTCTGCTCCCTGGATAATGTCCCACATGCACTCATAACACATAATAGAGATTCAAGAGGAAAGGAGGGTATGTGCATAAGTGACAGTGTTGTGAAGTTTGGATCACAAAAGTGTCACTTTATTCTGTTGTTGATTACTGACTAAACAAAGTGAAGTTCCAAATGCATGGGTCTCCATTTGCTGCATTACTTACTTCTGTTTGGTTGTAACACAGGTTTAGTAGAAATGTCATGGACATAATTGTCCCCGCCCTGCAAGTTCATATGTTGAAGACCTTAATACAATATGACTATTTGGAGAAAGGGCCTTTGAGGAGATAATTGAAATTAAACAAGGTCATAGAGTGGGGCTTTAATTAAATACGATAGTGAATGGTGTCCTTCGATGGAGAGAAGAAACAGCAGAGCTCTCTTGCTCTTTGTGCTCTCATTGAGGAAAGGCCATGTGAGGACACAGCAAGAAGGCAGTCATCTGCAAGCTGAGGAGAGAGACCTCAGGAGAAACCAACCCTATCAGCACCTTAATCTTGGACTTCCAGCCTCCAGAACTATGAGAAATAAATTTCTCTTGTTCAAGGAACCCAGCATGTGGTATTCTGTTGTGGCAACCCAAGCTAAGATAAGCACAAAAATCTAACCAGCCCAAGACAACTAAGACAAGCACAAAGCCCTGGCTGGCATGGCTCAGTGGATTGAGTGTGGGCTTGTGAACCAAAGGGTTACTGGTTTGATTCCAAGTCAGGGCACATGCCTGGGTTGTGGGCCAGGTCCCCAGTAGGGGGTGCGTGAGAGGCAACCACACATTGATGTTTCTCTCCCTCTCTTTTCCCTTTTCTGCCTTCTCTTTAAAATAAATAAATAAATAAGCACAGAAATCTAACCAGCCTAGCCTATCTAAAGGACACGATGCCCAAATGCCCAGTGAAGAAGTGGGAGAAGAGACAATAGATGCAAGGGTGTTTGTAGGGCTAATATTTGCAGGGGCTAGAGACATTTTTACCCAGCCTTTATGCCTCAGAGAATGGCTATGAACCTAACATGTAGAAAAAGGGAAAAGAGTCAGTCCATAGATTTGAATTACAAAATCAGGTTGTGAAATTCACGGAAGTGACAATAGGGTAATAAAAGCAAGTATTTTAAAAAATATTTTTCAAATATTGAGAAGATAGAGCCACATTCACAAATAAGATAAGCATCTCCATGGAGCAGAAATAACATGTGAGCCCACATGACCAGGCTGAAGCTGCAGGAATGGATGCTGGCGCCACAAAGCAGACTGCCACTGAGAAGAGCAACTGAGGTCACCCACTGCTGGGGAGTCATCTGGAGTCAGGCTCCCTGAGGGAAGCCCACAGGTTGAGTTCCTGAGCACACAGACATGGCACCAAACCTGAGACAGCTGCCTGTGTTGTAGTCAGCAATAAACATTTCCCTGGAGTGTCAAGACAGAATGGAGAGAGCCACTCTTCTGGGATCCAAGGCAAGCCATGCCCTGGCTGGAGGATAGGATCAGCAATATACTCTTGGCAAGAACCCTGGAACACCAGTATAAGATCTGCATAGAAGACTGGGAAGCTCGTTGAAAGCAACAGCAACAATGCCAAACAAGATGAATAAACTCAGGGACAAGAGGAAGTAATTAAAACTAGGACATTTACACCACATGGGGAAAGCTATCACTAAAACAGTCAGCCAAAACACAAACAAATGAAGGATTCACTCCAGAAGAAGTGAAGATAATATAGACAAATCCATTCACTGAGCAATTAAATGAATGTGTTAGGCAGCTATTCTTTGCTAGGCAGCATTCCAGGTGCTGGCAATGCATCCAAAAAACAAAAAACAAAAAACAAAACCAAAAACAAAAATTCCAACTTAATTTTAGAGGATGGAGGATGGCAACGGAGTATGAGGGAGCAGATTTCACTTTCTCCTACACACAGGAGGAAAAACTGGCCAATCCACGAAGGAACAGAGCAGACAGACAACAGTACCCCAGCGTATTTGAAAATAAGAGTCCAAAAATTGTAGCAGACACTGAAAAACAAGAAACCAGATGGTAAGAAGGATATTCAGGACAGTAAGGTCCCGGGGACAAGCACGGGGACTGGGGTGCATTTGTAGCCCCAGGCCTGGCATCCAGAGCAGGCGTTGGGTGTACCACAGACTGCTTGAAAGCGGAGGGCCAGCCACAGTCCTTGGGAGAGAGCTGGGTCACCTGCTCCCTCCCTTCCCGACAGACCAGGGTTTGAGCAACACCAGCAGAGTTCTGGTCGAGGACAGGGGAATAAGGATGAAGAGGCAAGGCACGGGGCCATGATTACTCTCGGAGTCTGTGGTTGCCAGCTTGGGAGAGCTGAGAGAGAGGCAGTGACACACTGACCCCGATAGTCACGTGGCTGGCTGGAGAATTGGGCTACATGGGGTGCCAGGCTTGAGTAGGAGGAATTTATCAAACAGAGGGGCTGTGGAATCTGCTGTGACAGCCCCAAAGCTGACTCCCAACACAGCCAGGCAGAGACCCCAGGGTTAAAGGGAAGGCACTTAACTTTAACTTCTGGATATTGAATTTGTATCTCGCTGTTTTGCCAAATTCATTTATTAGGTTGATCAGTTTTTGGGTAGAGTCTATAGGATTTTACATGTACACTATCATATCATCTGCAAACAGTGACAGTTTTGTTTCCTCCTTTCTGATTTGGATGCCTTTTATTTATTTCCTTTTCTTGTCTGATTGCTGTGGCTAGAACTTCCAAAACTATATTGAATCGAAGTGGTGAAAGTGGACAACCTTGTCTTGTTCCTGATCTTAGTGGAAAAACTTTCAGTTTTGGTCCATTGAGTATGATGTTGGCTGTAGGTCTCTCATATATGGCCTTTATTATGTTGAGGAATGCTCCCTCAATTCCCACTTTGCTGAGTGTTTTTATCATAAATGAGTGGTGTGCCTTGTCAAATGCTTTTTCCGCATCTATTGATATGATCATGTGATTTTTGTCTTTGCTTTTGTTTATGTGATGTATTACATTTACTGTTTTGCGAATGTTAAACCATCCTTGCATCCCTGGGATGAATCCCACTTGGTCATCACAATACCTGATACCAAACTGTATTACAAGGCCATGGTAATCAAAACAGCCTGGTACTGGCATAAAAACAGGCACATAGACCAATGGAACAGAACAGAGAGCCCAAAAATAAACCCAAGTCACTACAGTCAGTTAATATTCGACAAAGGGGGCAACACCATAAAATGGAGTAAAAATAGTCTCTTCAACAAATGGTGTTGGGAGAACTGGACAGCTACATGCAAAAAAATGAAGCTCGAGCACCAACTTACACCATACACAAAAATAAATTCAAGATGGATAAAAGACTTAAATGTAAGGCGTGA
>PVKM010053303.1:0-10058 GCA_004027735.1 Carollia perspicillata | reverse complement strand
AGAAATTCTAATTAAGGGTTTCTCTGAGAACTCCTCCTCCGTTTCCCAGCAGAGAGCTCGTTAACCGCCTCTGATTGCCAGCAGTGGGTGCCCCGAGGGTGCAGGGACAGCCGCCCCTGAACAATGCCTCCAGCTATGCAAACCTCCCAAGCTGCTTCATCTGATATTAATGGCTGATTCAAAACTACTATTTACTGAAAATCCTCTTCCAGGCACTGTGAGATAAAGAATTTAGAAACTTTTTAAAGAAGCCCTTATGGTTTCTGGAGCTTTTCCATTTCCCATCGTTCATCCCTTTCAATTTGAAAGTCATGGTCAGGCCCGCCTGAGAAGGTAAGCCTACGTTTCTCTCTCTATCGCGACCCTTGCAAACCACATTGATTACTAAGTATTTACATTGCTCTTAAGACAAAACATACTATTAGAACAATTAGCCTCAAATATCCATCTCTTTGAAGTGCATACATATGAAATATATATGTACTTATGTTTATATAAATATAAATACATATATATTAGCATATGTACATATAAAGGATAAATATTTAACAGTTAAATTAATTGTCTTGGTTATAACACATTTTGGCCCAGCTAGCCCTTTGAAACTATTTGAAGTCCAAGTACACAGACCACAGAGTTAAGCATTTATGGTCTGCCTTGCTAACAAGGGAATTCAATCTCAGCTCACATCCCTCCTCTGCACCCACAGCCTGATGCTCACGGGCACGGCAGCGGCCAACATGTCAGTAGCAAGAGCCAAGAGAGTAAGGAATTAAGGTCCTGGTGATGGAAAAAAATGAGTTAATCGTCCTTGAACGCTAATATTGTTACTCTAGGTTATTGTGTATGAATATACCCATAGTCTCTTTGTAACCAAGAATGTAGCTTAAGTTAACAAAGTAGTTTATTAATCCAACTTCACAAGGTTATTAATCTTATTCTTGCTTTCGTAGTAAACAAAGAATTTTAGCCCACTTATACAACACTAACTACATAGGACATCTTTGATACTTTATATTTTAAAACATCTCACATAGAATGTCATTTGATCTGTTTACAATGCTTCTTTTTGTTGGAAAAATGAGGCTTAGAGAAATGTTATAGTTCTAAATGTTAAAAAACTAGTATCAGTTATTAACTCAAATATACTTTTTAATCTGTATGTATAATTATATATATACATAAACTATACTTTATAATAATTGTGTTTAAACTTCTATCTTCAATAGTAAAGGCACTGGAAAAGGAAACCATGGAAGATTGGTGGGTTGAGGGTTAAGAGAACTGTCCACGTAATGGCACCGACAGACATGACAAACGGACTTAAATTCCTGGACCTGCTCTGGCAGACAACGCCAGAACTGCTATTTCTCAGGCGTGTTCACTGAGGAAGGATAGTGGACGGCACATCCTGGAGCACAGCGAGACCCTTCAGTGAGGGCTGTGAAGGAGAGAATAGCTAAGGGTCTGGGCCTGCCAAGATACGTTTGGGCTCAGGAGAGTTTTCAGCCTAAATCAGCGTTAAATTTTTAAAAAGGCAATTTGTATGAAAGCTGGCCATGGATCATGGAGAGTTAGGAAGGAGAAGGTATCCCACATATTTCTGTATTAATAGTTGGAAAATGAGAGAGGATAGAGCTTCAGATACACTGATGTGGTAGAAATACATCATATAGACATTTGCTTCCTAATTTTTGACTCCTGAAAAGGCCATCAGAAAAAAAAAAGTGATGTAAGTTAAGTTTATTAGATTTACTATAGTAAAGGAGAACACAACATTGAGTCTTAATGGTCTGAAAATGGGAATTTGTGGAGTTTTAGGGGCCGAACTGGGCGATTTTAAGGGGGTCATGCAAGACTAGAAATTACTCAGATTTTGGCAGCATTTAAGGCATCCTATTTTTGGGTTGGTGGGCACATGGAGCCAAGGGTCTTGAAGCAAATCTTCATCAGAGAGCTGCTAGCCTCGATAAGTAGTCTGTTTAGTTGGTTCATACTCTTATCTTTGCGAAGCAGGTACTTCCTGAGCAAGCAGCTAAATTAATTTTGCTTGGTTCCAGCATAATTTAACACAACGGTAGGGAATTATCTTGAGTTCAGTCCTCATAGCCTAGAAGAATTGAATTCTGGGGTGTGTGTGTGTGTGTGTGTGTGAGAGAGAGAGAGAGAGAGAGAGAGAGAATGGTTCTCCAACCCTCAAGAGAAGCTGAAAATTATAATTTAATAAGTGTGGATAGTCATCATCTTCCTAATTGTTCCTGAGAGTTACCGAGATACAAAAAAGAATTCTGATATCCCTCCAGTTATCTCATATGAGATATGAGATGGATATTTAGATATGATTCACATATCTAAAATATTTTTCATAAATTATAATGGGTATGCATAAATAAATTAACTTATTTGATGTTCAAATGAAGAAATAAATGTATTTTTCAATCCTGGATGATTTAGGGAATCTTCCAAGATCAATTTATTAGTGATTGTCATCTAGCATGTTGACCACAGAAGCTGTCCTTCCACTAGTGCTTGTCCACTCCACCAAAGCGTGAGTCACTGGGCCTCCACATGCTGCCTGCTGTGGTCAAGGGAAGCTCAGGAAGGAAGCCACGTGAGCTTGTAGGTCTCTGGCCTTAGGGGGCCCACCTAATTAGAGGTGGAGAAGGGGAGCTGTCACCTTAATATTTATAACCATATAATGTTTTGCAAAGAGACAAAGAAAAATTCCTCATAGACAGGCAAATTTAACTGCACACAAAAAAAGAGGCTTCCGGCACATTAGAACAGCAGCATGCTTTGAAAGCCTCATACTTTTCTCTAGATGCCTTTGTTTGTTGCCTAAAAATATATGAAGGCAGTATTTCATTTTTCCTTACGGCTGAGTAGTATTCCATTGTATGTAATAGGTACTACATGTTTATCCAATCATCTGTCATTTATGATAACATGTATGGACCTTGAGAATATTATGCTAAGTGAAATACATCAGCAGAAGAAGCTAAGAACCGTATGATTTCACTTAGATGTGGGATACAAAACTAAAACTCCTGGACACAGACATCAGTGTGGTGGCTACCAGAGGGGCAGGGGAGTGGGGAGGGGGCTGGTGGGGGAGGCCGAGTGTGTGGTTGGTGACTCTGAGTGGTGGGCACACGATGCATTATTAAGATTATGCATGATAGAAATGTGCACTTGAAACCTAACCTATACAATTTCATTAACCAATGTCACTCCCCACAAAAAAACTAAGATAGGTGAAGCAAATTTATTGGAAAGCTTAACATACATCGGCAAAGTACTTTCTTTACTGATGACTGTGATGATTTAATATTTCTATCAAGTTATTTTGGCACTCTGTGCCAATTGTCTGGTTTCATATATTGTCTATCCAAAGCCTGGGGAAAATAATCAAGTGTTTTAAACATTAGAAGAGGTTTTTATTTTAACCCACAGAAATAAGCTTTCCATATGCTCTTAAATTAAGAAAATAGTAATTGGTAATATGTTACTTTCATTTGAAAATAGAAATCTGGTTTGCTTAACTACATTATTTTTGCATAATTTCCCATGAACTTGTCAGCCTAGAAGGTCCTAGTCAGAGGCCTTTGCATTATAATTAGAAAGCAATTCTGAAGTATTTTTTTTTTAATTAAAACTGTGCAAAGGTAGAATAGCTGCTTTGTGAGATAACGACTTTTTGTCAGTAGAATTGATAAAGAATTTTGTGAATGAGTGACTCTTAGTCAACCAAGACGAAATTTCTATACTGGGAGAAAGGTTGGAGGAGATGACATTTAAAATCTTTACTTTCCGAAATAGGGTTTAATATAAGTACTAGCTCTAAAACCTTTCTGTATAACTTGGTATGACATTGAGACAATAGAGGAACTTGGGTCCCGAATAGAAAAATACCAGGTGGCCAGGAAGCCAAGTTACAACCAGGTGGCCAGAAGGATAAGCTGACAGAAAGAATGTCACCACTCCTAGTAGATTCCCTGCTCAAACAAATGCAGAATTTTATCTCCCTTCTCCCACTTGTTTTTTCTACCCTGACACAGAAAATTTTGCAAGCCCATCATTTTCAAAAAGCCAGGCTTTTCGTGCACTCACGCTTTGTCCGCAGCTTAGGAAAGCAGCCAAGCCAAGCCAGCCAGAGCAAAGACCTTTTCTTCGGTGCTGCCTCCCTTGTGATCCAGCATAATCTTTATAATATAACGTCCGGGAATTTCTCTGGGGTTTCCTCTCGATTTCTATATTGGGGAATCCACGAACCTCAGCACTGGTAATACTTCAACATACCATTTAACACTGATCAAGGTAGTATTCACATTTCCTTAACATTGACGAAACTTAAGACAGGCTTTTTCCTGCTTCTGGGCCCCTACTCTCCCTTTCCTTAGAGCATTTATGTTAGAAAACTTTTATACTTCTAAATTCTGCCACTTCGAGATAATTTTTTAAACTGCTTTTACTTTCACAAGACAGAACTGTCTTTCTCAAGGATTGGGGAGACATCCCTTTGAAAGGTAATTGTCAAGGGAGAGAATGCCCCCATCTCCCTGTCTCTGCGGGAGGACAGGAACCTAATTTCAGGAGGCACCTTGTTCCAAGCTGTGACACTACTTCCTGTCATAAAGATGCAAATCTTTAGGTCAAGCCAATCTGCAAAACAAATGGCTTCAGATTTCCTCTATCCCATCTCTGAACCCCCTCTCACAGTTTCTTTCTTTTTTTCAAAAATAAAAATTAAAAAAGGATAACATTTTCATCACCTATTCACTCATTTATTCATTCAACAAATATTTACTTAAGGCTCCTTTGAAAAAAGCACTAAGGGAATACAAAGATGATTAAAAGTGTTGTCTTCTCTACATGAGATCACAGTTAACCAGGACATATCAACACGTAAATAAGAATAATGCCAGAAAAAAATTATAAAGATAAATAAAAAGAAAGAAAGTACTCTGAAAAATTAAAAGAAGTGAGATGATTTCTACCTGGAAGGTGAGGGAGATAGACTATTCAGAGGGGACTTCACAGAGAAGTAGAGGTCTGATCTGGCCCTTTAACAATGGCAAGGAACAGAAAAAAGAGCTTTGGATCCACAGAGAAGATTGTCATGTGGAAAAGCTTCCAAGGCAAAGGCAGGAGAACAGGCAGAGCCGTCACACTCCCCAGAGACTCACAAGTAGTTTCTTTAAGGAAGAGAACCCAGAAAATTACGTTGATCTATGTCTTGAAGAGTCTTGAGCATCAAGCCAAGGATTTTGGATTTTATGCAATATACAACAGAAAGTTTTTGAAGCATTTTAAACTAGAAAGAAAAGTGACCAAATTTGCCTGCTAAGTAGTGTACTTGGAAATGGTTTTCAAACATTTCTACTCCAGGTGCCCTAAAAATATTTTGAGAAAAATATAGCAATTCATTTTAAAGATGTATTCCCAAAACCAATATTTTGATTTGACACCTTGTGAGGAGGATGTGGGAGAGAGGAACCAGTGTGATCACAGGAGCGTTCTCAGGCAGGCCAGTTTTAGGACGAGGCAACCATGGAAATGGAGGATGTGGAAAACGAGCCCCTTAAAATTATCTGGTTCCATGTGTGAGAAAAAAAGGGGCCACATGTTAATCTGACAAGCTCGGGGAGACCTGCATGGCAGCCTTACGAACTCAGAGACCTCAAGTAACCACAAAGGGTGGTCTGAAATTAAAACTTATTAAGTTAAAGAAGTTCATGGTGGGTAGTCATGTCCTAGGCCAGTATCTTTCCCTAACCAAGGTCAATCTTTACCTCAACAGAGCCTGTCTGTAGTCTTTTTTCATCTACGATAACAAACCTTTGGAATGTCAAATTCCTTTTTAGGGTCCAGTCAAAACACAGGCACAGCACCAGGAAGAGACCACAAATCCCCTCACTGTTACTGTTATCATGTTAACTATCCTATATACCACATGTGTCAACGTATGGGGCTATCATTTTACCTTTTATCCAATCCCAGAGGTTTCCACCACTTAGTTTTCTCCCTAATCTATCACCAATGGGTTTTATGTTACCCCCTTATGTCTCCTCCTTTGATTGTAACGTATAAAAATAAGCTGTTAAACTGCCATTCTCTAGAGCATTTCTCAAGCTGTTAAGATTTTGCCTCCTGGTGATTGTCATCAGTTTGGCTCCAATAAACTCACCAACATTCTCTACAGGTTCCAATGTCTCTTACATTGACACATGTATTTCTTGGTAACGTTTGACCCCTCGCATGAATATGGATGCAGCATTTTGAAGACTGCTGCGGGACAATGCAATTAAGAATATGAAGAATGGACACAGAGAGATCAATAGAACATTATATTAGACCAGGCAAAAGTTATTTCATGTACAAAATCAGGCATTAGAGGTGGGTGTTAGCTGTTGCTGCCTAAAAATTCACTCAAAACTTATTGGATTAAATAATGGCCATTTGTACTTGCTAAGGAATTAGGTGAAGTGAACAGTATTGATTGTGGCTTGACTCACTTACACATCTGTGATGTGCTGGCAGGTAGGCTGGGACCTCCCTGGTCTAGGATGACCCATTCACATACTTGATTGCTTATTGGTCAGGGAGATGGGGGTAGCTGGACCACATGCGTTTCCTTACTCATCAGGCTAGTTCAGGTTCAATCATACAGAGGTGGCAGTGTTCCAAGAGAGAGCAGGAACAGACAAGGCACCTGGAAGTCTAGCCTCAATACTGGTGCAGCATCATGCCTGCTTCAATCTATAAACACACCCATGTCATACGATGAGCCCAGAACGGAGGGGACATGAGGTAGACTCTAACCTCTTGAGGAGAATTGGGGTAAAGTAATATGTCAAGAAGCATGAACACAGAGAAGGGAAGAGCTGTGGTCAATTCTGCAGTCAGTCACAGTGGTGGTGCAGAAGTTCTCTCAGATTTTTGCAGTAGGACCACTTTAAAAAGAATGGTCTAGCAAAAGAAAGTACATTGTGTCAATGGAAAGAGAGTCTAGAGTGTAGAGATTATTGACATTTGGTTGATCTAGTGTGGTGAAATAGACTTAGTGAAGAAAGAGTAAACGAAGAAACAAATATAAAAACTGAGTAAATTGTTTTTGAAAGAATAAAGTTATTACTGAAATGTATTGTATTTTGTTAAAATTTACTAAGTTTTATTTAAATATTTATTTTTGAAATCCATTTTAATTGAAACTTTTGTGTCAATTAATCTATATTTAAATTTGGTCAACTTTGTCACGGATTTAGAGAAACACTGAATATTATTCTTTGAAACAGCCTTCACAGTCATCAAATCCAGTCCCCTTACTTAAGAGATGAGAAAATTGAATGTGCCATTCAATAATACCTAGAATTGGTATTATTTGACCAATAAACAAAGAGCAGTTGGCATAACTCTGCTGAAAATAGAACCAGTGATAATAGAGACCTGGTAATTCTCAATTATGTGTTCTCAGAGTATTGTCATAGTATGACTAATAGATATCTATAGGTAATGTAAAATTCAATTTTTATCATTGACTTCAACTACTTTGCTTTTCAAGTCTTTGTGAAAGCTGATCACTGTGTTACTCTACAGTCTATTTTGGAATGGAAGAAACCATAGAAAAAGTCTAGTGCAGTCGTTTGAAAACTATGTTTTCAGGGCTTCTCAGATGCACCCATGTGGTGCGGGGCTGGCAGGACTTCAGACTTACTCCAGAATCCAGAGCACTGCTCCGGTAATCCACCACACATCCGGGGGTTAGGGCAGGATTTGTAGGTAAGGTCTTTGAAGGGTAAACCTGCTTTCTAAAAAGTAAATCACACAGTGGTCTAGTGCAACACACTATTATGCGAGGATATCAAGTGGAATTATAAGTTAAGTCACTTGCTGCATGTAAAAGAGCTCATTGTTGGCAAAACTAGGGCAATGAGATCTTTTTGCCCAGATTCCCCAACTCTTGGCTCCCCCTTCCTCTACTTCGAGACAGGCAGAGGAGCAAGAGCAGAGCAAGGAGAAGAGTAATGAATGCTACTCAAAGGCAGAGCACGAGTCTCAGATGCGTGCTGACAAATATGAAAACGACTACAGAAGAACACACATTTGCAATGGAAATAGAATATAAACAGATAGATGCAGGTATAAGCACTAATCATGTGTGTGTGTGAATGTCACTGATCATTGTGAGCACTCTCACTTTCTTGTTATAAGAGGCAGAGCTTAAGACTCAGATCCAAGAAAAGAATCCATCTGGGAATCTTGTATCCTATCCATTTCTGCCTTATTCTCTTCATCAGATGCGATCAGAGGGCGGCTAATCAGTGTTCTGTTTAATCAGGTATTCTGATTAATTGTACCTGTATATATTGTGCATATAATTAAATTTTCAAACATTAAAATTCAAGTAAATACCTTCGACATTAAGCCTGTATAATTTTAATATAATTTTTCTTTGTTGAATCAACAACTCACAGTAGTTCAGGGTTATTATGATGAGCATTATCATCCCGTTGCTGACTTGTGAAAGGGCCTATTCACCGGATTCCCCAGCCTCCAGAATACACACGATGGGCAGATTGTGCCTCAAAGAAAAAGAGAGAGAAAACAATTTCCCTTTCTGCACATCCTGCATAGAATTTCTTGTTCCTGTTTATAAATTTTACACATTTACAAATGTTCATTTTGGATTGTAAATGAAGACTGAGGCAGAAGCAGCCATACCACCTCAATGGTTACACAGATGGTATTAGCCATGTGTGAATGCTTAGAACACGGAAAAATAAATTGTTACATAGTGAGGGCTCTCTCTAATACAGAAGCTTGGTATAATGAAAGTCAATTAATTATTGTAGTATTTAAAAACAGCATCTGTTAAAATGTTTAGTTACTGCCCTGGCTTGTGTAGCTCAGTGGATTGAGCACTGGCCTGCAAACCAAAGTGTTGTCATTTCAATTCCCAGTCAGGGCACATGCCTGAGTTGCGGCCAGGTCCCCAGTAGGGGACACAGAGAGGCAACCACACATTGATGTTTCTCTCCCCCTCCTTTTCTCTCCCTTCTCCTCTCTCTAAAATATAAATAAATAATATCTTAAAAAATAAAATTTTTAGTTACTAAGAATTAGAAAATAGAGAAAAATTAAATCATTAGCAAGTTAAATTAAGTATTCTTTCCAGATGTAAACAAAATAATAGAGTTTAGCATTCTCAGTCTTTAAATATTTTTGAAGGTAAATTTGAAAAAGCAATGTGATCTCCAAAGCAGATAAGTTTTATTAAAGCTCTAATTTATTCAAAAGAGCAAAATTTCCCTATGATTAGACTATAAGTGTTAGGAAATCTCAAGGCAAAAATATTTTACAAAACCAGTTTCTCCTATGAGGTAGGTACAGGACTGATAGGAAGAAGGTTGAAAGGTTGAAAAAAATAGTTGTATGTGTTATTTTCAAAAATTAAACAGAAAATTCTGATGGGGTCTATACAAATTGCAAAATAAACTTATGTCCAACAATATGTGTATACTTCTGTGCTCACGCACAAATTCTCAGTATGCGTATGTCTCGTGATGGAGAAAACATTGAAAAGGGGGGCTCCTTTTACTGTACCTTTAAAATTGTCCAGAATCACTTATTCATTTGAAGAGGGCTTATTACATGCCCACACTGCGTCAAGCACAGTACTCAGCACTTGTATATAACTGGACTTCATCCGCGGGTCAGTGTCGAGAGTCAGGTATCAGAGAGCGCTGGATTGCCTTGTGATTGTGGAGAACATTGTGTCTCCATAGGTCCTGTTTTATCCACCAGTCATTGCTACAGATAGATATTTAAAATTAGAATAAAAGTGTAATGGTTTTAGAAACAGATTACCCAGATTAAGCCCTTTGTCTGTCATCCTCCAGGTAAAGTGCCAATAGAAACCCCAAATCTTCTCTACATAGAAACACAACTTACAAATTCCCTAACTGGAGCCTGAGGCTTTGCTAGTCATTTAGGTTCAGACCAGTGGTTTTCAAAACTGTGCTCATATGTCTTCTTCAGAAGATTTTTAAACACATGTA
>PVKM010053302.1:0-10053 GCA_004027735.1 Carollia perspicillata | reverse complement strand
ACTCTTCTTCAGTTTAAAACACGTTCCCCAGTTCTCTACCTAGCTGGCTTTTTCTCAGTTTTCAAGTCTAAGCTTAATTGTCATTTACTCAGAGAATCTTTGCTAACTACACACGTCTTATACCCACAAATCTCTTTAACATCACTCTGTTTTTCAAAAAGTAAAAATCACAGTCAATGTCAGTTTATTTCTTGTGTTTGTCCGTCTTCCAGAACACACCATATTGGCCGTGTATAATGCTCTCCAGTGTATAATGAGCACCTGCATTTTTGTGCGCATTATACACAGGATTGTTATGCCCATTAGTATACCCCTGGTATGTAATCATTATACCCAGGTATAACATGCATCCTTACTTTTCCCACAGAAATTTGGGCAAAAAGGTGTTCATTATACACAGCAAAATATGGTAAGCTCTCTGAGAGCCTACGTGAGTGTGGCCCCAATGCCTGGCACAGTGCCTGGCCAAGAGAAAGCTCTTCAATATGTGATAGCTTATGAACAGCATGCATCTATCAGACATGTCCATCCCAATATTTCCCATACAGATATACGGTGAGATTTGGTCATTCAGGATCCAGCAGATAATGTTCCTCACAGTCATAAGAACCAGGCACGGGCACAAGTCAGGAGTGACAGTTCCATAAAGTAACTAGGGAGTAAAAAGAAGAAAAAGTAGCATTGATTGGGGTGAACCAAGCAGCGCACTAGAGGGAAGTAATATTCACTATGCATCTTTCAAAGGTGTTAGATAAGCAGGTAGAAAAAGGAGATGATACGGAAAAGGAATAACACAAACAAAAGGTTACACTTGACGACATCTTTAAAGACTGATAATACACCAATGGAGTGAGAGGGTTCGTAAGTGAACAGGGAGGGAGAAAAGAGGGGACATTGAGGCTGCGTGTTAGAAAGTCTGAAATGGCATGACAAGGAGTTTGAGCACATTTCCTTACCCACTGAGAGTCAGAAAAGATTCTAGGCCGGGATAGTGTCATAATCAGTGACACCATCTCTGGGAACATTTGTGTTGCAATGATATTTAAGATGGATTGCAGTGGAGAGAAACAGAAAATGAGAAAATCATTTAGAAGGCTTTAACCACCATAGGCAGCATCGGGTGCCTAAGAGACAGTTTTGTCAGTAGGAGATGAAATGAAGATATCAGTGTCAGAGACATACTGGAGGCTGAATCCTGTGAATGTCTGCGATGATGAAGAGGGAGATTTCAATAAGGCAGATAATGTGGCTTATGTTCAGGGAGAAAAGAAAAGAAGAATCAGCTGAACTGGGGAGGGAGAGCACTGAGTCCTGCTACAGGCACGTGGTTTGAGTGGCCAGAAGGACATGTGAATAAAGATGTCCCACAGGGACTTGGAAATGAAAAATTCTCACAGTTTTTTGTTTGTGTGTTTGTTTTGGCGATTTTTTTTGGTGGAGGTGGGAGGAAGGTTAGACCATAAAATCATCTCTTCTAGAGATAATAATTTAAAGTGTGTGGAATAATTCACTCAGAGAAAAATATAGACATGAAGGAACAAAGAGAGAAGGCAGAACCTTGAGGAATGTTACATTTCGGGGGGCAGGCAGAGGAGTAAGAAAACAAAGGACCTTTGTCAGGTAGCTCCCAAATAGACTGAACACCTGCTCTGGGTGTCAGAAGTTCAAGTACCTAACAATAGTATAAACAAATGCATCTATTTATCTTCCACGATGAGTCTTCCTGCGGGATTGCAGATGTCTTATTAATGTCACCTACAACATGCATTTATTATGGCTGTTTATTATTCATCCTGAAGTGACAGCATACCTGACACTTGCTTAAACACTTGAAAGACAGACTTTCTGCTATAACAGATGTCAGGTAAAGAGAGACAAGTTGTACACTTCAACCTTAAAATAAAATCAAGACATGATCTGGATTGAAAGACACAAGATCCCTTTGTGTGAACTCTTTCACCCTTCAAATAATTTTTTGGAAAAAATTTCATTGGTGTTCATTTATGGGGAAAATAACACCTTATATGAATTATGGAATTTTGTTGCTTTAAACTGAGTAGGCGCTCTCTCGCTCTCTCTCTCTCTCTGTCTCTGTCTCTCTCTGTCTCTACACTTTAGTCTCTATATGATATTGACAGCTGACAAGCAGTGTTGTTTGAAGACAGTAGAAACAAGGAGCAAAAGGTGGACTTGGTTCAATATGCAAGATTCACAATCATCATCCCAATTTTTATAACTCAAGGATTTGTCTTTCTAGTGGTTGTTACTTAGTACCTTTTCTTAATTTTCAACCTGATTAATAGCCTCAAAGTTCAAGGCTCCCAAGGTTAGCCCTGCCTAGCAAGTGAACCCTGCTTTATATTCCTTAAACCAGTGGTCCTCAGGGTGTGGTCTCACAGCCATCAGCCACAGCCATCTGGGACTTGTGAGACACAGGCATTTCCCAGCCCCACCCCAGACCTATTGATGAGAAACTTGGGAGAGGGGCCCAGCAACTTGTGTTTTAACACCACCCCAGCAACCCGGGGATTCTACCTTGAGAAACACTGTCTTAGACCAATTGTAAAAATTCCAAGGACCATTCCATTGCCCACAAGACAAAAATCTCAATCCTAAACCTCATCAGAGCATTCCTGTTACAGATCAGAAAATTGAAATTACTAGTGTATTCATCACCACTTGGATACTGTCTTATGTTTGTCAATAAAAGAACTACAAAATAGTGATCAACAAAACATCTAATGCAAATAATGAGAAAGCAGTATGATTATAGTTTGAATGGGCAATACAACAGGGCATGGTATAGTAAATATAAATCTTAAAAATTAATATTAACAGTGGAATATTACTTGATTAAAAAAATGAAATCTCACCATTTGCGACATGGGTGGACCTAGGAGGTATTATGATAAGAGAAATAAGTCATGCAGAGAAAGATAAATACCCTATAATTTCACTTACATGTGGAATTTAAAAAACAAAATAAACAAACAAAACAGAAACAGACTCATAAATACTAAGAATAATCTGGTCACCAGATTGAGGGGGTTGCTGGTGGCTGGGGGAGAAAGGTGAAGGGATTAAGAAGTACAAATGGGAAGTTACGAGATAGTCATAGGGGTCCAAGGTACAGCGTAGGGAATATGGTCAATAATATTGTAATAACTGTGTGTGATGCCTGGTAGGGACGAGAGTTAGTGGAGAAACCACTTCATAAGTTATATAAATGTGCAACCACTATATTGTACACATTAAATATAATATTGAATGTGAGCTACAACTGAAAATTAAAAATACATTAAATTAAAAAACAATATTAGATAAAATTTATAATAGGTAATATTAGCACTCATATCAGAAAATAGCAATGAAAATTTATGATGTTAAAATACATACTTTTCGCACTTCCATTACTGTGGTCAAAAGTAGTATGATTTTGACTATTATAACTGTATTCATGAGGATAAAACTCATATGCAATCCTAGGGCTATTCTCTACTAATAGGAATCAGGGCTTCTCAAGGACTAAAATCTTAGCTAATAACAGAGAAAAATCAATATGAGTATGGCATATCTTGTTGCCTTTAATCAAGAGACTTTCAAAAATGTCTCAGGGATAATGCTAAAAAGACAAAGGAGAATACGTAAGGATGTGCCCACATTGCACTAATTTAAGCAGTGAGAATGTTATAGTTCACTAGAGTAACTTATGTCTACGAAAGGTTTTGAGTCCAAAACAGTATTGAGCATTGAAAAAGTATAAGGTATACCAAAAGGTAATTTAAAAACAAAGGGCATATTTATATAAACACTTTAATAAGTAAGTCATGGTTATATTTATACATATATTTATATTCTATATACATATACAGAAGTTCTGGTACTTTGGTGTACATTTTCATGTACATATACAGATGTATTGTGAGTACATAGAAAGCAAAAGCTACTGTGTATTTTAAGCCAAATAACTTGTGAAAAGTTGGAGACTTTTCTTGACAGACCAAAGCAGTGATCCTCTAAAGGCCATCCGTAATAGCCAGCAGAGTCCAGCAGTGTGTTGCAAGCTGACCAGACTCCTCCTTTCACGCCCTGGATGAAGAAAATTCTGGCTTGGTTTTACTAAAACTTACTGAGAAACCGAGGCATCACGAAGTAAACACTCACTGCCTGGGATCAGGGTTTGATGGACATGGAAGCTCTCAGGGGCGCTCCACATCACTGGTGTAAGACAGGGGCTTCCAACAGTTCATTGACACAGCAACTGAACCTTGACTCTTAAGGAAAAACTCAGGCTGGCAAACAGCAGCCCAGGACTGAATCAACTTTGAAGAGACCCACTCTGACCCCTGTATGCAGCTGGTAACCTCAGCTCTGGAAACTCTGGGCTCTAGCACTCCACCCTTTTTCTTTTGAGTCTAGTGAGATGGCTGTTAATTCTAGGAAAGTGCAGACACTGAGAATTCTTTTTTAAAAAACAGGGGCGTGATAAAACAAATTTACAAGTAATAAAGATAGGAGACAAACCCATGGCATAAATACGTCTTAATCAGTTCAGTGTAGGAATATACATTTGGAATCGAATGCCACTGTGACTACATCCATGTGCATGACACCTGCTTCTAAACTTTGTGAGGCTTTTAAATGAGATCAGTAGAGATTTTATTGAAATATTTAAGAGAGTTTGTTTACTCAAATTTGTAATCAGATTTAAATACTTCAGATGACTTGGCCCGTAAAGTATATTTTATCAGTGGCAGAAGTAGCATTTTAGTGTTTAGCGAAAAAAATGAATAATTAGTCCTGGCTGGTGTGGCTCAGTGGAATGAAAGTCAGCCTGAGGTCAAAGAGTCACCAGTTCAATTCCCAGTCGGAGCACATGCCTGGGTTGCGGGCCAGGTCCCCAGTAGAGAGGCAACCACACACTGATGTTTCTCTACCTCTCTTAATCTCTCCCTTCCCCTCTCTAAAAATAAATAAATAAAATCTTTTTAAAAATAAATAACTAATGAGATTTAAAATGTGGGCATGAAAATGTACCAATAGTAGTAGGCATTTTTCTCTCTCTAAAACGTCCTTGGTCATTCAAGATCCTAAGAACAATGTTATTCTCTGATTTTTTTTTCCTAATCGGAATCTTACCCCAATCTTGCATAAAATATAGATAGCTCCACACTCCAAGACCTTAGTCAAGAGTGAGACAAGAAAGAAGGCAGACTCTGGCACATACAATAATTTCATTTACATCTTTGATAACATAAACATCAAAGTCCTTACAGAGAACCCCATCAAAGAAATACATTTGTGTGTCCTCCTCCCAACAACAATAGAGATAAATTCGGTGTTTGGTGCTTCTAACAAAGCCGAGGGCACATTTTCTTCCTTTGCAGGGTTGGTGTTTCCAACATTTATCTCTGAAAGCAGGAGAGGGTCAGTCTGACATGCTTCTTAGAGCATCATAACTTGAACTTTCGAAGATGAAATCTCATTTACAAAACTGCCCTGCCAGAAAAAGCAAACCTCTTGTATGAAAATCTTGATCAATGACTTAGCTACTCCACGCAATATTCAATATCCCTACCAAAATGTCCCCGCAGAACAAAGGCTGGCAGACAGAGTGTCTTAGAGCCTCTTGTAATGGAATTTGACAAGAGCTGGGCACTTTAGGCGGACTCAATCAATGCTAATTGAAGCGGGAGTTATTCAAAGGCCAATAGGAGTCCTTGAGAGGTGAAAGTGGGCTTTAGGATTATGGCTCTCTCCGTTTCCCATTACCCACTTGTATTTAATTACTTGTTCTAGCCGCTGAATTGTAATTTGATTTGCTATCAGGTGATTCTGAGCGCGGTCTCCTATGTTTGTTGAGTCTTTCATTTTAAGGGGGAAAAAAATCCCATAACCTGTGGAGATGCCTGTTTCACAGGAAGGAAATTGTTCTCTGGCATGCCGGCTTCCGATTTATAAGGTCCCCTTCCCAGTTCCTCACATAGCAGAGGTGCCAGGAGAAGAAGAAGGTGGGAAATTGCTTAGTCTTGAAGGTTACTGCTGTTATTTTCTCTGGGACACAATTATTCCTCTCATTGGCCAGCACCAGTACTGTCATCACTTGGACTCCCCGCAGAAGCACACCCGAAGACAGGGATTTATGTGCAAATTGACTACTTATTGGGGAGATGCTCCCAGGAAACACTAGTTAAGAAGTGTGGGTGTGAGACAAGGAAGGAAAGCAGGCCAACAAGGGGTAAACAAACTAGTTCCCACCAGGGGCAACTGGTCTGCCACCTCCCTTGGAAACTCAGAACCAGAGTAGACCATGCCTCAGCAGGTCCACCTAGAGGGTGAGGGAGCTGGCTCATTTATATACCGACTTGGCAGAGGGCTAGCCTCAGTGAAGAGGGGAATAAAAAGCCCAGGACTTCGAGCCTGGATGTACACAGGTGCCCCAGCCAGAGAAAGCCCTCAGAATAAGAATATGGGCATGGTACCAAGTGCATCTGGTACATTTTCCCTGCAAATATGTAACTGCTTTAAACTCCTGGGGGCCTTCAAATAGATACACAATAACACCGCCTTCTGGATAAGCTGTGGATGGGAACTGGAAAGCGATTCTTTTCCTCTGACATGAATAATGTTTTTCTCATACAGACTTTAGGAACTAAGTTTCAATTCAGCATCATTTTGCTCAACAATCTAAGGTTGTTTTGCCCTGAGTCAGTGCTCTCTCATTACCCCTGAGATAGCTCCTGGGTTCAACGTTTGTATCCAGTTAGGACTTCCCCAGGACACGGTGCACTGGGAGCTCAGAATGCTAAACAGGAGTAGACATCGGCATAGGAAAGGCTGAATGTGCACCCATTTCAGAAGTATATATATATTTTTATTTTACATTTTAAAAATACTAATCTTTTTAATGACAACTTTGACTTTTCACATTGATTTGCAACTAGTTGGGATACATTTGCCAAGCACTTAGACAATAATTATGGGAATCGGGCAGGAGAGGATGATGGTTAGTAGCCCCAAATAGAAGTAATTTCCAAAGGTGAGGTTCAAAGTCAGAAGCCAGAAAAGCAGACGGTGACTGTGAGGAGGCAGCTGAACACGATGGGAAAGAGCCCAGGCTTTGCAGTCAGAAGACCCAGCGCGTCCACCCTGTGACTCGCCGACTGGAGGGGCTGGCTCAATTACCCAGCCATGTCCTGCCCCAGCTTCTCAACCAGGTAGTGGGCGTTAAGAGTCCCTACCTCACGCAGTTGTGACAATCAACTGAGCCAGTGCTGCCAGAGCACTTTGCCCAGCGGTCAGCATATGCTAAGTGCTTAATAACGGTTATTTTAAAGACTTTGAGGTAGAAAGTAGAAAATATTTCTAAGATGCATGGCTTGGAGTCCAGGGTTAATATCTGTCCTCACCTGTTCTTTGACAGCGTCAACGCCATGTTGCAAACGGGTGGGAAAATACCTCACACATCCACGTGTGTGGTAAATTTCACTTTCTATAAAAGCAACAGTGTGATCTCTGAGAAGAAGGTAAAACACCTGCCCAAGGTCAAGGTAGGGAGTGGCAGGCCCCCTTCTCCTGACTTCTCATCCCATGAGTCTTTGCCTTTTTTCCTAGTGGCGTTAAGCAAGGAGGCCTTCAGAGGCTACTCACTCAGTGTTCTCAAACAAAGTCCAACCATAAGGAATTCAAGTGTTGTTTTATTTTTTTTCTTAAAAAAAAAAAACATGACCACCATTTATGGAGTGCTGCCACATTCCAGTGAGTTTACAATGTCGAAAGTACCATCCCTGTGATGTGGTTTTACAGGCACTTATCACCATACCTATAGAAGTGCCATTCTATGTCCCCATGGTATACAGGTGAGCATTGAGGTTCAGAGTCTGCGGCTGTCCTAAAGCCTCAGAGAAATCAAAGGGCACTGCAGAGTTAGCAAGTGGTGGCAGACGCCAGCACCCTGGGCTGGCAGAGTGATGCCACCACTAGACATTTCTAGAGTTGACTATAATAAAAAGAGGAGAGAAGCCGACCACACACCATGCCCCATGTGCAGACAACTGATGGTTCTAGGGACACTTGTGACGGAGTGATAAGGTCCCGCCCACGTGAGATCTTTGGCAGGTCAACTGCTTGTACGCCTGCCCTGGACTTGCCTCCAGAGTCACCGAGGAAGGACACAGCATTGCAGGAAATCAACAGAGACCTTGATGCTGAGTCAGCCGAAGGTGTTTTATTGCAAGGCGAGGCACAGTTACAGAACGTGAGTCGGAAATAGCATGGTTCCCGGAAACCCCAACAGACAGGCATGCTGAAGGGGCAGAGCCACAGAGAGACCTGAGCCACGCTGTTGACGAAGGCGGCTGAGCTCCAGTTCCCGCTTTGCCTGAGCAAAGGGCAGTTCGAAACCATCCGCTTACTGTCAGGTAGCTTCTGTTCAGGGTGTTTGAAGCCATTTGGGATGTGCACAATTTCCCGCCCCCATTCTAGCTGCAGGATCAGGCAGGAATTACATTTGAACCTGTTAGGTCTGTGTTTCTTTGTAGCATAACATATATATTAAAAAATAGTGTGCAAGGGCCCCTGGTAGAATATAGGTTTGATTATATTTCAAATACAAGCGACACCACATTGAGATCGCTTGAGTAGCTAAGCAAATGTGATTCAGGACATTACCTGAATGCAAACTGTAAAAAAAAAAAAAAAAAAAGAAAGAAAGCAAGAAAGAAAATGTATTTTTAATCTAAGGATCAGTACTACACAAATCACACCATGCAGCCCCGTTTACTAGGTAACCTGGGATTGCAAAGCAGAAAATCCCCAGTGACAGAATTTGCTCATAAACAAGGCTAATGTCAGCAACAATTATACTTTCTAAAGCAATTCTTTTCTTACAATTCCCAGGGCCAAGAGAAGAAAAAGAAAAGACAAGGGGGAAAAAAAGAAGAAAGAAAGCCAACGAATCAAAAACATCCAGAACTGTGCAGTACGCAGATGATGGCAAAGCAAAAACAGTCCAATGGGAACGACAGCTCAGAGAGCTTCGTCGGAAGGGCTGCTGCCTCAAGTTCCCCACGAGGTGCTTCTCGGTCCCAGCTGCTGTGTTTCTGTCCCTGACAGTGGCAACATCTTCCTCTATGTCCTTCAGCAGTTCCTCCGGACAGTAGAGAAGGTGGCATGTCCTCTGGCCAAAACAGAGCCTGTGAAAGGACATACAGGAGAAAGCCTATCAGTCCTGGGCCCAAACCATGGGACAGCTAAAGGTCCATGGAGTCAAGGTCAGAGGGAAGAGGGAAGTTTCCTCACCTCCTCCAGGCTTGTTTCCTGCTGCCTCTCCAGAATGGTGGCTTCCTACTTTAGAGCAGTCAGTGGCTTGGAATCTTGGAGAGCTGCAGTGAGCTCTTCGGAGTACCCCATCACTTTTTGGTCCAGGATATCTCTGTTGAGAAGAACATAACATAAATAACCCATGCATCACTGGTCTGTGGAATCTTGAGGAGAAAGAGACACAACAGAGCAAGAGGCACACACAAAGGAGGGAAGGGAGGACGAGAGAGAATAAAAGTCAGAAAGGATACTCTACCTGCTACCTGTCCCTGGAATTCCCCCAGGCGCTTGTATCCTGGACCGAAGGCTTGGGGTGATTTCTAAGACCGCCCAGAGGTCTCAAAGGTCTGGAAGGTCAGGAAGCATCATTCCATTGCCACGCGGGCCCCTGAACTCAAAACAGCTCCTTGACAACCTCAGCCAGCCTCGCCCCAACTCTCCTCAGTGGATCTTGTCACCGAAATACTACATAACAGAGAGCAAAACGCAGTTGAAAATTATCAGGAGGTCCTCCTTCTTCCTTTGCCCTAGGGTGGTGGGCAGGGGGTGGGTGCGGGGGGCGTGCTGGGGTAGCAGGAATATCAACAACCACCTCAGTGGTTTTCTTCAGTGATTTCAATCTTCAACTTCAAACTCTTGACTTCTCACCAAGTGACAAGTCTCTAAGAAGATTCCTCCAGGCCTGTGGTCCACGCCCTCTGGGTCAGCCTAGCATGGCTTGTTGACTCTAAA
>PVKM010053301.1:0-10053 GCA_004027735.1 Carollia perspicillata | reverse complement strand
GAGTCTTAACACTGTTTCCCAGCCTATTCTGTTCTTGGCTTTTTGGCAACCCTATCGCCACAAGCCTTTTATAGTCAGGCTGTGACCTGGGCCCAAACTCCTGCATCTTGACACTGAAGGCATAAACCCCCGGACTCGAACCTCCTAAATGGGTTGAGCCATCAGTTATTCCTGAGAATATTCTGTGACCCTAGCTGTTAACCTTTGGGTTACACGACTAACTGACCAGAGATTGTTTGAAACAGTGGGGAAATGTTCATGTTACCCCTTGCTTAAGTCCACCGACTGAAATTCAAAGTAGAAGAGACCAAGTGGCTGGCTGAAAGACCCATTTCCTGAGATGGTGACGATGGTAACTGAGGTTTGCTGAGCACCTACTAGGTACAGTCCTCCGTTAACCTAGTTAACCTCGTATTTGACCCCGTGGTGTAGGGTTTAAAAATATATATAACTCCCAATTACAGGAAGTGAGCAGACGTAGAAAAGTTAAATTGCATGTCCGAGGTCACTCTGTTTGTAAGAGGAGAGTCTAGAACTTCTTGTCCAAACACTAGCTACTAGCCAAAGGTGGTTGTCAAGTAACTGAAATATGAAAATATGGCTAATCTGAACTGAGATATTCCAAACATGTAAACTATACATCAGATTTTAAACACTACACAAACATAGAAAATGTCCCATTAACTTTTATACTGATGCTATATCTAAATAAGACTATTTTTGTACATGGCATTAAATAAAGTATATTACTAAAATTAATTTCTCCTGTGTCTTTTTACTTTGTGATAATTACCAGAAAATTTAAAATGACGTATGTGGCTCACTTAGACAAGTGAGAGTTTGTGGGTTTTTTGTTTTTAAGAATCAAAATTATAAGTACAAACTTAGATTCAGAACCTTAGAAAGGGCCTGTCAAAGCAAAATGCCAAAACACTGAGCTTCGTAACAGCTTGACTGCAAACCGCTCCCTGGGGGTGAAGCCAGCCCAGGCCAGGGTTTCAACCAGACTGTTACCCTCCGATTCCAGCAAAATCTAGATCCCGTCTCTATTGCGAATCTACGAAATCAGTAGTTCCTAGTCTCTGCCCTTCTCGTTTCTGCAACCACACATTCTGTGCTGAACAAAGAAAGATAAGAGGCCGGTTTTACTAACGTTGCAGGCCAGAGGCCATAGGGAAACCGTGACCTTTATACCAAGCCGGAAACATCGGGCTGTAGTTACATACCATACAACTGTATGGCACATAACCAGATCCTATGAGGTTGGAGAAATCACTCATAGAAATATTAGATCATCCTACCAATAGAAATGAGTAACTGTAGCTTTTTTAAGTGGAAGAATTGCTTTCGTTATTTTCCTGATTGTGTCTTCATTTCCCTGAAATCCTTCATAGTTGGTTTGTTTAATTCAGCGGGTCACGGCCGTTTGGTGGAAAGTTGAGTGTATTCCTGTAACCGGGCAGAGACCTGGTGAAAGGAACAGAACGTACTGGGGGAGACTCTGTGCTCTGTGATCAAGATGAGTAAAATCATTCAGCCCGAGAGAACAGACCTAATTAAACAGCAAGGCAAACCATTCATGCTAAAGAAAAAGGCCCCAAATAATCTCTCAGGCTTTTCCGCCAAAGTGGATTTTTCTCTCCCGCAGATGCCAACCGAGTAAAGGAACACAGATGGAACACTCAGGTGGCATCGTGAAGCTCGGGCCAGCCCTGGTGGTTGAAACCCCCTCCTCAGGCCCAATCTCCCCTCAGAGTCACAGAGAAAGTGCTGAATCTCAGGATGCTGGGAGCGAACACGCTAAGAAGTTACACAATCTGATTCTGCTCAAAAGGCGGTGTGAAGTCATAGCGTTTGGCTCATCCCCAAACCTGGGTGGAACACTAATTTCTTCCTTTGAAACAAAGTTAAACAGGGCAGAAACCTGAGCAGAACTTTAAGTCGAGCAGTGGAGGTTCAGCTGGCAAAATACCAAATGTCACATTCCCACATGTCCATCTTCCCCGCGTTCAGATCCTGATGTTCCAAGAAACCATCAGTGGGGTTCTGACTGCTAAAAATGGCGAAACACAGAGAGAAGCTGGTGGGGGCGACCTTGAGGAGCTCCAGGGCGGTTGGCAACCTCCCCGATTGTGGTTTGCCTGGTGTAGGCTACAGTGCGGGATTATCCCTGGAGGGTTTCCCTGATACAGCACGGGTTGTCCAATGGCAGGGATGTGTTCTGAGAAACGCATCGCTAGGTGATTTCATCATTGTGTGACCAGCATGGTATACACACCTGGACAGGTACCCGATACACGGACACCTAGGGGCACATGCTGTTGGGAAAACAGCGCCAATAAACTTGCTCAGTGCAGGGTTGCCACTAACCTTCCGTTTGTTAAAAAATCCGTGTCTACAAGTGCAATAAAATGAGGAACACCTGTGTGCATGTGCGTGCGTGTGTGATTTCTGAATTCCAGTATCGTTAAGTTGTGTAGCACACGAAACAATTCCAACCCCCAGGCACTAGGATGGGTTTTTTGGAATTTTATTTTTCAATTACAGTTAACATTTAATATTATTTTGTATTAGTTTCAGGAGTACAGCACAGTGGTTAGATAGTCGTATACTTTATGAAGTGTTCCCCCAAATATGTCCAGTACCCCATTACCTGCCTTAGTCCCGTCACCTTGTTCACCCACTGCCCTCCGCCACCCCCATCCTGCCTGGCAACCACCAGCCCACTCTCTGGGCCTATGAGGCGCTAGGATCGATTCTGCTGTATTAATTCTTGAGCAGGGATGTGGAATAGTGAGACCAGTGAACTCTTATGAAAGGGAGGAGGGGGCACAGGGAAGGGGATGGGGCACATGGAGCACCTACTTTGTGTGCAAGGCACACTTAGTCAAGAGTCCGATGTATAACACCAAAGCAACTAAACAACTGTCGTGAGAAAGACAAAACAAATTGGTCAGCTGGGCTTAACCTCCCGCAAAAGATTCGAAGGAGGATTCCCACTGTGCCCTTGTCTTTCACAGGGTCCTGGAAAGCCAAGCACTGGCTGCATAAATGAGGTGACTGGAAAAAGTGCCTCTTTGTCCTCTGTCTCTGCCCTGCTGCGCTGGGTTTTGGGAAATGGTCACATCTCCCTCCAGGGGTCTTCCTCAGAATTGGGAGCTGTCCCAATCTCCTGTTTCCTATTCTGAAGTGGCCCTCACTCATCCTGTGTTTCCAGAGCCTGGTATATAATTTAGCTCCTGACAATTCACCCAGTGTTTGTTAAATTGAGGGAAGGCAAGGGGTGGGGTTGTAGCCCCAACTCCGCCCCTGACTCACAGCCCGGGACTCAGAGACAATTGGATGTTCTGGGCGTCTCTTTCAGTAAAATGTGTTGGATTAGGGATCTATAAAGCCCTTCGTTATGCTTTCTATGCTTTTCTTTTCTCTGTTTCATAGGTTGGCCCCGTGCATTTTTCTATGATCGTACCAGAGAGCAAGAAGCATCTCTTCATTGATTCATTCCTTCAACAAATAGTCACTGAGCCTATCTTATAGACCAGATTTTCATTTAGGTTTTAGGGTCTAGGTTCACAAATGTGAACAAAACAGGCCAAGTCTCTGCCCTCAGTAGGTTATGATTATGTCGGGTTTCACTCCAGGGAAACTCTAAAAGATGCTGTGACTGCGGCCACACTCAGGTACCTGGTCGGGGAGCCACGATTTTGGCCTGATTTCGAGATGATGGAGAAGGAAGACCCTTTCCATCCCAGGATGCTTCCTCCACCAAAGGCTTTGAATGGACGAAAGTTTCCATTCCCCAGTCAGAGATGAGGCTGGACTATAAAGCCCTGTGGGGGAGAGAGCCCAACCCTACCACTTCACACAGAAGAACTGATACACTGCTCTTCCTTCCAGAGAAAGATGGGCCTGGGTGGTCTCTGCAGACGGAGGAGCCACAGATAGGGCTTCTGTGTTCATCCCGCTACCCACCATCCCTCTCGACAGTCGGGAGTAACCAGGTCTGCTCCCCGGGAGCTCAGAGGTTGGCGTACAAGAAACAACCACCAAATAATTTTTATTATCATTGCTTTCGCTGCCAGCAGTACCATCCCACAAAATCATCACTACAACTTGCTAAGCGTGTGTGTCTTGATTTACCGCCCAGAGCTCGTTTGTTCCGTGGAGGCCAGTGATTCTGCACAGCGGGCAGTTTTGCCCGCCAGGACACGCGACGAGATCTGGAGACCTTTTTGGTTGTGACAAGTCAGGAAATGCTACTGGTCCCATGGGCAGAGGCCAGGGCTGCTGTCATCATGCTGCCGGGCAGAGGGAGGCTCCCTCCAGAAACAATTACTTGTCCCCAAATGTCAGTATCGGTGAGACTGAGAAACTCTGATCTCGATAAAAACTTCTACAGTTGGTAGTTATCAAGCATTTCATGGGACCGTGAAGAATTGTGAACACATTTGCATAAATAAAGTGGGACGAGCTGCGATGAGTTTCTGAAATAACCATCTGGTCGCCCAGAAGCAGACGTGAGAATGTTTCTAGAAGCATTTCCCTTAACTGAGGGTCTCTTAAAACAAGTTCTGCCTTAATCTGTGTCTGCGATGAGGCAGACGTCGCAGGTTTTTTGAAGGAAAGTAGACTTCCTTGTTTTATATACAACGTGGTATTTTCCTCACAGTCTTTGAAGAAATTGGTTTGGGGGTCTGTATTTGAACCCTCAGGAAAGGGAGTTGTATTGCCGTCTTTAGTAATGGGAGTGTTTATTGGAGGGTATAAAAGTCGTCCCCCTTGATGACTGGCTGTTGCTTAAACCTTGAAAAGAGATCCCTGATTTGCGATCCTCAGTTAATGCTGTTCTGAGAAAAAACAGGTCTGCCTGCCTTTTATCTTGTTCCCTCCAGTGCATTCTTTACAGATGAGCGAGAGGATCTCTCTGAGCAAGGCTCAGATATGCCAGTCCTTGCTTCAAACCCTTTGGTACATTCCCATTGCTTAGACAGAAAATTTTAACCCTTAATGTGGTTGCTATGCCTTTTAAGACTGTGTTTTCAGATATGAAAAGAGGCCTGTTATATTGCCATGCTTGAATCCACTTAACTTACAAACCTCTCATTTTGTTTGGGTAGCAGAACAATGAAGCATGCCAAGCCAAGATAACATCACTTTAGTTTAAAAGCTCTCTTTTGGTTAGCCACTCAGTCCATTTTCTAATTTTTTTTTTATTTATTGATTTGAGAGAGAAAGACAAAAAGGAGAGAAAAAGAGAGAGAAGAGAGAGAATCATCAATTTGTTGTTCTACTTACTTATGCATTCATTGGTTGTATGTGCCCTGACTGGGGATCGAACCCACAACCTTGGCTTATCCTATCTTGACCTGCCTGGCCAGGGCTGCTCAGTGCATTTTTTATTTGCTCCACCACTCCTCCTTTTTTCCTGTCCCCTGAGCAGCACGTGGGTCCTAGGGTGCAGCCTTCTTACCCTGTGGGACCTACAGAGGTCCTATTTGATCTATGGTGCATTTCCGTTTTCACTGGTTTCTGGGAGACATCATATCCGAGCTTGGACATGGCCTTCTGAATCAGAAAGGGTCCGAGCAGGAAAATAAAAACCACTACCATTTGAAATAGGAATTTGATGTACCGAACTGATTACCCAGGTGATGTAAAGAGCTGAGGAACCAGATGGGGAACTTGAAGGAAATCGGAAGATTGGCAACGACAGGGAGCTAGGACCACTGCTAAGACAGAGGGACAAGAGAGAAAGCAGCGTTGCCAGGGGCCGGCAGCACAGTGGGCCTGCTAGCCGCTGACACCTGGAAGCTGAGAGAAAACCCAAGCCACATGGAGAGACCATGTGTCACTGTTCCAGCCCACAGCCTCCGCCGAAATACGAGCTGACAGTCAGCATCAACCCCCAGACACGTGCTTGAGGGAAGATGGCGCGGGGCCCAGCTGCCGACTTTCTGCACAAAGAACCTCCAGCAAGAATTGCTTAGCTAAGTCCACTGACCACCCGGAACCACAAAAAGTCATAATAAAAATTTTTTTTAAAATAAATTATTGCTATTTTAAGCCACCAATTTAGGGTGACTGGTTACACAGCCACGATGACTAAAACAAGGACCTATTTTTGCCTTTGCGATTAAGAATTAGCTGCATGATGTTTACATAAACTAAGAATCCCTGTAAATAAGAAAACTTCATTAGATGACCTACGTGGACTCTTTTCACTCAAAACTAAGCTTTTTTTGGTGATACAGACATTTAGCAACTTCTTCCATTGCCAGGAACTGTGTGCATTGTTGGCAATTCAGAGACAGGAAATTCACATCTGGCGCGGGGTTCTCACGGTCTTCTGAAAGAGGGACCCATATAAATAACAAATACGACTTAGAAGTTGAAAGCAATTAATTCATTGAGTATTGATTGAGCACCTACGATGTCACAGGCATTCGACGGGTATTACAAACACATGCACACAATACCAGTGGGTTATAATAATTGATGTTCGAGACGCCAAGATTCTTAGTAACAACAGCAAATGATTCTGGCAAAATTATTAGGTTGAACCATACGAAAGTGGTTTTGGGGGTAGGCCACAAAAAGATTGACCATTGATCATTTTATAGGAGGCCCACAGCATCAACAGGGTGGTCAGATTGGGGGATCAGTGAGGATCAATGAAGCCCTAGAAGGGCTGGAGGCAGGAAGGAGAAACCAACCTCCTATTGCAGAAAGCAGCCAGGAGAGGCGCTGCTGAGCAAGCCACCACTGTGGCAGTGGAAGTTAAGAAAATGGCTTCCTAATGCCTCCTCCATCTGTGTCCGCCACACTCAAAATGGAAAGTTCCAGAAGAAAGCATCCATTGGGCTGAGCTTAGGTCACAAGCCAACTTCTTTGCACATGGGATTTTTTGAGGAAGAACCTGGTTCCCTCAGCTCTGAGGCAGGTGTGGCCCTAGCGAGCTATCCTCTCAACAAGACCCCTTACACCATGGAAATGCTAATTACACAGGAGAAAGTCAGGTGTGTTAGGGAGGCAGAGGGAGGCTGGGCCACCCCATATCAACCAGCGTTTATGTATTAGTTCACTAGGGTGGCCATACTGAAGCATCGCAGACAGGGTGGCTTAACAGCACAGATTTATTGTCTCAGTTCTGGAAGCTGCAAGTCCAAAGTCAAGGTGTCAATGGGGTCGGTTCTTTCTGATAGCTGTGCGGGAAGCTTCTGACCTGGCTCTCTGTCCTTGGTTTACAGATGGCTGTCTCCTCCCTGTGACTCTGTACTTGGTCAGTCTCTACATCCAAATTTCCCCTTTGAACAAAGACACCAGCCATTTGGGATTAGGGCCTGCCCTCAGGACTTCCTTTGAATTTAAGTATTTCCATAAAGACTCAACCTCCAAACGAAGTCATGTCCCAAAGTGCTGGGGGTTCGAACTCCATCCTGTCTCTTGGAGGAATGCAATTCAACCCATAACAATTTAACTCTGAAGTACAGAGAGGAATGACTAATTATTCCTGTGGAAGTTCAAGGAATAATTAACTGTATTCAGAATGGACTTTACCAATCTGCTAATGGTCAGATATCTCTGCCAAAAATAGAGAAAGGTGTGGAGCAATTAGACCAAACTCTGTTACCCAGTCTTCTTTGTAAGACATTTTGAAAAATCTATAGTCGTAGGGTTGAGTAAGACTCTCACACTGCACCCTGGTTGGTGTGGTTCAGTAGATTGAGTGCCGGCCTGCGAACCGAAGGGTTGCCAGTCAGGGCACATGCCTGGGTTGTGGGCTGGATCCCCAGTAGGGGGCGTGAGAGGCAACTACACATTGATGTTTCTCTCCCTCTTCTTCTCCCTCCCTTCCCCTCTCTAAAAATAAAATTAAAAATTAAAAAAAAAGGCTCTCACACTCTCAGATGGACGGGTGCTCCAACTACCCCCAGGGATCTCAAAGTAGGTACACAACAGAGTCACCTGCAGAATTTTTTAAAATTACAGATTCTTACATTCACCCCATGCCTACTGAATTAGATCATTTTTGGAGACAGGAAGACGATTTTACAGGGAGAAATCTCTTCCAGATGAACCTGACACAGTCCAATGGCTGCATTTGTCAATTACTATCTAAACAAATGGATATACATTTATGAAAAAATGTTCATAACAATGAGACCATTCCAATGAGGGATCGTTTCCAGACACAACAGATATGAGAAAGAGCATCGATCAGAAAGTGAGTATCAATAATGTCATCCCCAGGGACTTGGATCGTCTTGGCTCCATCCTCTCCTAGCAGAGATGCTTGCCTATCTGTCTAGCTCTCTACAAGCACATCCCTTTAAAAAAAAAAGTATCTTTATTTCCATTCTATTGCGTGGTGTGGGTAGAGCTGGGTCTCTTGGGAAAATGTGAAATATCAAACATGAAATGTTTAGAAGACCACAGTTTGTCATTTCCCAAAACAGATGTATCCCAGGACGAAAAGAAGCATTGTTTCTTCACATGACAGTGGCTGCGAGAGTTTGAAATGGAAGTTTGGCGAACGGCGCGGTCTGCGATCCGTCATCTCAGCTAGACATTTCCTGTGGGCCTCTTTCTATGGGAACTTTCTCGAGAGCTTCTCTTGCAGAGAGGCCTCCCCTGGTGGCAACTTTCCATCCTCCATCCCCAGTTGATACAGAGTCCTGGCTTTGCTATTCATCTCCAATCCTTTAACAGCAACTTAATTGGGCTATTTCTTCCAAAAATTAGATCAGTCAAATCGTTGATTAGTCTTAGGTAGCCAAAGTAATTTATGTATTTTCTTTCAATTATGTTCTGGAGTCTGCCTATGCATTTTTGGTGAGGAGTGTTTCAGAAGCAAGAGAAGCATTATCTGACTGTATGTATGACTTACTGGGACATTTTCCCAGTAGGGGTACAGCGTGTGGTTCAAGCATTGGTGTTTCTCTGCCAGGTGCAGAGAAAAGCAGAGTGAATAAGCAAAAACACTGACTTGTCTTTTGCTCAGTATTTACTGCTCACTGGTCCACAGGAACCAGGTTGCTGCAGTTTGTTTCTAAAGACAACAGACCCTGCATGAGAATGTGAGTGCTTGACCTCTGCACTCCTAAGATGGGTAAAAATGCCAGCTCAGTGCTTGGCACGTCGGAGATGCTCAGTAGATTGTGGTGCTTTTATCTCATCTCCCCGGTCACATTACATCCTTATGTCTATGGCATCGTTCTTAGTGGCAAAGCCCCCAGACCCCCGAACTTTCTTCAAACCTGTTCCAACTTGGCTTGTTTGACAGCTATTACCTGCCCATCAGGCAACACCTGCGTATGTCTCTCATCAGTTAGGAGGCTCACCCCAAAGCAAGCCCAGGTCTACAGATCTTTGTCTGTCTTCAAAACTCTCCAATTACCCGTTTATTTTGGAATGTTGCCCTGGTTACCACTGTGCCAGAGTACCCCCAGAGTGCAACTGGCCATTGTCTGATGTCGTTGGGGGGAAGATGAGACCTGCATTTCTGAGGGCAGGAGAGGGAGCAGTGAACTGGCACCTGTTGAAACCTTGGCATTCTGGAAATTCATTCAGCTGGTTCCGTAAAGGGCATCTGTCCCTTACCATGGCAGAACCCCATTACTTTTAAGGAATGTTTGGATAAAACACTTTCCAGACCACATTTATCCCTGTGCAGGACTATGTTATATGTGACAACCTTCCAATTTGGAGGCATGACTTGTGCCAACCCACACAGGCAATTAGAGCTGACACATTCCATGGGCCATTGGTCAAGACTTCAAGAGACCAGGCAGAAAACCCGTACAGAAAGAGAAGCCATGGTTCTCTTAGGTCACCCATGGAGACTTACAGTATAAATTTCTCTTTGCTTGTAGACTGGGCATACCCTGACTCCAGGAGACCCAAAAGCAGTTTGACTTTTGTGCCCCAGATGCACTGCAAGCCATCAAGAAGGTCCATGAGCCAGTGTGTTCCAGGGACAGATGGACACAGATAAAGAATCAGATTGAAAGGATGCCAGGAAGATCGCTGGACTGCCGCTTTCATCTGATTAAC
>PVKM010053300.1:0-10056 GCA_004027735.1 Carollia perspicillata | reverse complement strand
TTCGGTTTCTGGAGAGAGGCTGCCTGCATTGCTGGGTGACGGGCCCCTCCCATCTTCACAGCCAGTGGGAGGGGGGGATCTTCCTCACGTCTCATCACTCCGACATTGCATCTTCTTCCTCTGCCTCCCTCCTCCATGTTCAAGAACACTTGTGATTACACTGGGCCCACCTGGACAATCCAGGGTACTCTATCTCAAGGTCAGCTGAAGAGCAACCTTAATTCCCCTTGCCAGGTGAGGTTATGCATTCTCAGGTCCAAGGGATGAGGATGTGGACATACATTTTTTGGGGGAGGCCTTTATTCTGCCTGCCACACTATGATTCCCCATCCCCTCTGGTGAGGAAACTCTGAGGTGTGCTTGACACGGACCGCAGAGTTCCCCAGGGCACCAGGCTCTGGTCATCACACTGGTCTCTGGCTCGACAGCACACCCTTATTTCCTTTCTTAGTGTGCCCGGGGTCACATCCCAAACATGCTACTTGTACTGGAATCTTGTTTCAGGGTCTCCTTCTAGGGGGAAGGGGGAACCAAACATAAAAGGATAGACAAACCAGTGTCAGCTGTGTTTGTTTGTTTAACCTGCAAAACGGAGCCGACAATCACTGACCACCTCGGGTATTTAGTTGTGAACTCCCCAAAGGGAGGGACAGAATAGCACGTGGTGTGACATGTAGTGGAGGGGACGGCCCCTGGGGAGAAGAACACTGCTGAGACCAGGATCTGGAAAGACCTCAGGGAGAAGCTGGACAGGCAAAGAATGGGGGATGCTGGATCCTGGAGTCTGGAGAGGTGGACTTGCATGTCCCCGAGTTTGCCAGAAGCATTATTGGTGAGGAGCTGACTGCACGTGCCGAAAACCACACAAAGCACTGTCTCTTTTTTCGAGATCTGCCGCTTATCAGATTTGTCATCAACTCTTTGTAGACATGGTTATACATAAATGTTCAGTGTATACCGCCCCCCATGCCCCAATGAACGGTCTTTCTGGGGTCTTCGGCTATGTAAGCCGCATTTGACTTTCAATTTTTCCAAATGCCCTGGATCACACAAGCATCAGACATACCTCCTGCACAGCTGGGTCCAAATAAGTTGTCATCAGCACAGGTTTCACAGGCTGTTCCGCCAAACCCTTCCTGCAAAACACCCCAGGCAGGTGCGATTAGACCCCGAGTGGCCGACGTCACCCGGGAGGCCCATGGAGTTCTTTCTCACTGGTGGCCTGGTCAGGGTTTGCTTCTCAAATATACCTTTCCTCTGTGCCTATCCTGAAGCTCCTTCTCTCTATTATTTCCTGTATTCTTCGCTGTGTTTCTGTTATAATGTGTACCTTAATCCCTGCATCATTTTTTTACTGTGAGTTCAGAGCTCTTCATAAGAAAGTTGCTTTGTCAATCCAAAGATATAAATACGGAGCAAGTGATAACAGCAACAATGGAATTTCACCCAAGGATGCAATGAAAACTCAGTGTTGCATTTCTACAGACAGTTGAGTGCATTTTCAGAAGGATTTCTTTGTATTTTAACCAAAGGCTTGAAACTTGTAAAAAGTCACTTTCATGGGGTAACAAAGCAACCCTTCAATTGGCAGGCCTGGTGCTTACCAACGGGAGCCATGGACAGTGCTGAGAATGGCTGGCTAACAGTGGTGATTATCATCCTCAGCAGCAAGAGTTTGTATAGTCCTGTACGGTGTCACAAAGCATTTTCACATATGTGACCTCATTTCACTTTTCAACAAATGTAAGCACATAGGGTTATTATCAAACCCATTCTACAGATGGATACACTTAAGGCTGAGCAGTTAACTAAGTCCAAAGCCCCCAGCCTCTGAAACATCATTTTGTTGCAGATTGCCTACTTTTTCTTTCTTCTACTAGTATTACTTCCTAGAAACTTCATCTACTGTGTGTGTATGTTTAAGGAGGGACAAAGGTAAGGGGAGGGAGCAGAGGCAGGGAGAACACATTTCTGAACTTACTTGGCATGAGCAGCTTCCGTTTCCTTCCATGCCTTCGGCACAGCTGCCCCTGCCGCTGCAGGGGGACTGCGCGCCTCCTGGGCACTCTAGGGAACCAAAGGGCTCAGATTCACTCATTTGTGACGACACACACACATTCCACAAGGGCGCATTCAGCCCCTCCTATGTGCCACATTCTAGATGAGGAAACTGAGGCCCAGAGTAGTATGGGGGCTTGCCCAAAGTCACCTAGCTGGCCAGTGGCCCCTTTTCTACTGCAAGAGTCCACCTCCCGGCCCACCCTCTGCATCTACCCCATCAACAAAGACCTTTGTTCAAATCTCTCCCATGCCACATATTTCTAGCCCATGTATCTTCCGAGAAGTCAGCAGCCATAGAAACTGGAAAAAAAAAACACAACAAACCCACAGTTCTTGGAAAAAGAGACCTCTAAAAAACAGACCACAGAGGGAAGCCTTTCTCTCCAACATACTTTGGTGGCTCACTTGAGTGACTAGGCTAGCTCTTTAATTAAAAAAACATTTTTACTAGGCTAGTTCTTTAAAAGAACACGTGTAACTCTCAGGTATAGGCAGGCGAGAGAATCAAGCCGGCACCTGTAGACTGGGTTCTCTCTAGTCCTCAGTTTCTTTCCTGTGTGCAGATTATTCGTCAACTGCAGTGTCTAAGTCATGCACTTTTGAGTCTGTGGTCTTTCTTTCCACAACAGTGACAGGGCCGGATTTCAAACCCAGGCAGGTCTCCAAGTCTTCCACACTGTTCATCACCACGCTGTCTACCAACCAGGAGCTACTGTGCACCCGAGCCACAGCACAGATAACAGGGATGTGTGTGAGGTGAGTGAGGGAGAAGACACTCTTAGAAAACCAACGTGTTGGTTTGGGCTGCTCTCCCCAGCTAGGGCAGTGGTTACATGAGACGCAAGGGTGTCCTGAGAGAATGAGACTTTGCAATCAGAATGTTCTGGGTTCGAACCCCAGGCCGACTCTTTGCTGGCTGTATTCCTTTGGGAAGGTCGATGCCTGGCTCTGAGATTTGGTTCTAGTGTTGCTTGTCCTGGCAGGTTGTGGTAGGGACTGGAAATAACAGGCGCTCAATAAAAGGGAGTCGTTAGAGTGGATACTCTCAGTCTTCTCCAGTTTCTGTTCTTTGAGACTGGCGGTATAACAGGCAACAGTGCTCAGAAAATAAATTATCCGGCACCTGTTTGAATCAGGACCAAATAAAGTCCTGGATACACAAGGTGAGCCCACAGACCTGGTCTCTATTCCCATGATCCTGCCAGTCCAGTGGGGAGAGAGTCATGGATTCCCAGACAATCAAATAAATACTGGCTTAAAAACTAAGATGGGGTTGTTGGGGGGAAGAAACTGAGACCTCTTACCATTCCATCTTCTGGAAGTAACCAACATCTACCAAAAACAACCTAATCCTGAATGGCCCGGCTCACCTAGAGCTGGTCTCAACAGAGGGCAACAGTCAGATCGTTGAGGAAGGGCCTTGTTGGAGACTGTGGTCTCGATCTTAAAAAGAGCAGGAGGAGGTGCGGGCGAAGAGGAAAGAAGGGGGTCTCGTCAAGCAAGGACCAGGTAGCACTTCAAGGTTCATCTGAAAACCCACAGAAGCACTTGGGTTCTCAGTGGAGGACACAGGGTGCCAAGAGAGCGTTTCCAGAAATCATCGACCTCCAAATGGCTCCTGTCCCATTTCCTTTGCTGTTAGGCTCTACTTGGCCTGAGATGGTATTTTGGAAACCAGGCCCAACTCTGGGCAGGGGCAGAGAGATAGAGAGGGGACATTTCTGCCACTGTTACTTCTCTTGGCCCCGGTGCTTCTCCCCAGGGCTAGGCATGCAGGGGGCTCTCTGAGAGACCCCCAGCCTGCCTTCTGGGCTGGCTCAGAGGGACACAGAGCCTCCTCCACCCTGGCACTCAGAAATCAGTGCCACCTTGCAGAAATGCCCTTCCAGGCATTTTCACTTTTGCAGGCAATGCCAGTCTCCTCTGTGCCGCTGCAGCCTGTCTCGCATCCTTTCCGGCCACCCCAGCAGACTGCCCCAGACATGCCCTTCCCTCCACATCTTGCCAGTGCCCTCCCCACCCACCAAGATGCTCTCCCGGATGCCTCCTCTGAGGCCATCATGTGGGTGTCCCTTACACTCGGCAAATGCCTTTTGCTAATATACAGAGACAAAAAACAGGTCAAAGTCATCTATTGAGAATATAACCATATTCTAGGCTGGTCCCTGGGGAACTGGGGAGCTTCCCCCACCCTAGCTCCCAAGGTTGTGACACTGTGTCCTTTTTCTTTAGGGGACAGTTGACAGTTAGCAAGCATTTCTTCTTAAAAAGTATAGGCAGGTGTTCCCCTAAGGGTATTCCCTGAACCATCTGTGTCTAATCACCTGGGAGTGGATTGCCCGAGGGCAGATTCCGAAGGCCTTCCTCTGCAGGAATAGCAGCCATGGGAAAGCACCTCTCGGATCTGTGGTGAGAGCATGATTTCCCTGAAATACACCTTTCTGCTCACCAGACCACAATTCCCATGGCTGCCTCCAGCCGTGACTGAGCATGGTGGGGATACCAAGGTGGGACTCTTCCTTCAAGATGGGGGACTCCTCTGTTGGGTGACTTTGGTTGGAGGAAACCCCATCGGCTTCCTGATTGTTATTACTTTTTTAGAACTACATGTAGTCTGAGACTCTTCCATCCCACCTTTCTTGGCTCCCTTGCTTCTTCACACCTGTCTGCTGGCTCCCCTGCCTCTCCTGGCTTCCTTCTCACTTGCCCTCACAGGCACTTCTTCCGTTAATCTCTTGCAGCTCTGGCCCTGTCTTGGAATCTGCTTTTCTCAGGATCTTGGCTAATCCACCAGGGCATAGACAGCCTTTGTGCAGATTAGAAGGAGCTCCCCCACCCTACTGCCCTTTCCCGCATATCCCCACAGATACTAAGCCTGGCAAGAAGATGACACTACAATCAAGAAGAGATGGTCATTCCCTGGGGTGGCCTAGGCCACACCAGAGTGTATGGCTTGGTGAGCCAAGGATGGGCTGGATTTCAGCCCATATTCACCCTATTGGCCAATAATAACTCATTATAATTTTATACCGGGTTCTGCCTTTCACATCCATCGAATGGGGATTTCTGGATGTGAAACCCCAGAATATGCATTTTCACAGGCTTAATAGTAATTTTACTGGACATTAATGCCAGCAAACCACTGGGTATTGGAACAATTAATGTAGCTTGTCCTGGACAGGGAGGAGGTAAAGGTTTTTATGCAAAAGTGTGAGTTTCTTTCCTGCTTCTCAAATCGTTTGCTATCACCTCAGGCTCCCGTTAAGAAAAAGGATGGCACAAGGGACATCTCAGCAACCACATTTGAAAGGGAAATTGCAGACTTTGCTCCAAGGGCATGTTTCTGAGCCGTTGTGAGGCCCAAGGAGCTGATAAGGCTATTTTAGGTGGTTATCGCATTTCCCTTTGGTCACTGCTATTCTGGTGGTCTCTTGCTTATGACTTTCCAAATGCAGGGGCCTTACCCATTACAGTCAGCAAATCACCAGCTGCCTGTTTCTTTAAAGGAAGATAATAAACTTCCTGGCCAGCAAGAGGCCAAGGACCTCCCTGTAACTTTATCTCCCAGGATCCCTGGAGGTGCCTACTCTGCCTCGCCACTTTTGTTTAAAAGCTTGGCTCACAGCTAGGCAGAGAATACGTCCTGCCATTCCATTTAAATCTCTGGTTGAAACTCTCTGTCTGGGAAACTGACGTGAAATTAGGTTCCTTATGTAAGCTCAGCATTATTTGTTACTCAAAGCCAAAAAGGACCTGCCTGAAAGAATGGTTTCAGATCTCTATTGTCTGTTATTTGCAACCCGTGCAGTGAATGGCCAGGAACATATATAACAGGAAAGAAAAAGTGGTCTGAAAACACCAATAACATGATACAAAAAACAAGTGTGCATAGTGCGATGGCATTGACCTCAAAAAGTAGAATCAAGGTCATTTCCTTTTGAAACAGTCGGATTGTTTTCCCACATTCCTTTCCCATTACTTTGAGTTGTAGCACACATCTATTAATGTTAATGGTGGAAGGAAAAGAACTGGCATGTTCAAATAAGAAATCTGTTTCATCTTAAATAGAAATTGGTTGTTTAACTGTATTAATTCTCAGGGTTAAAAGTATGCTTTTGTGCTAACGAGAAAAGACCTCCATATGCACAGCCATAAAGCAGTACAAGTTTTAATGAGGGGTGAGCACATGTGAAATGGGGAGAAACACCTTTGTTATGCCAGGATGATATTTTTTTCCCCAAGTGAGAATTCATGCCTTCTTCTTCCTATTTTTCTTTTTTGGCTATGAAGATGTTTATTGGACTTTCATTTAATAAACGGAATATTGGAAATAACTTAAATGTTCAAAATACGGCATTTGCTAACTAGATGATAGAACATGTAGGCCATGAAGCTTTTACTGTACAGTCATCCAAAAAAGCATCACTAAGCCACTTCTATTGGCATAGAAAATTTTCAAAATACACAGTTAAATGATAATGACAAATATACCTAAAAGTATATTAAAAGTATGGTATTTTAAATAAAGGCAGTGTGTAGGTCTACAAATTGTTACACCTCAAACAAATAATAGCAAAAGGTAATAACAATAGTAGTGATAACAACAGTTAATAGTAATAGCTATGTTTCCTTTTTTGTCTTCACAAAAAACATGCTAATTAGCATTGCCATTATGCAGATGGTAAAAGTGAGCCCTAGTTTGGTAAAGTCAATTGATCAAGAATAATTGATCAACAGTTTAGTAGTAGATATCTTTGGAAACTTACTGGCATTTATTTTCTTTATTTTGCTTATTGCTGCTACGTAATTTTCTTTAGAAGACACATCTTACTTCTGAAGAATAAACATTTTAATAATTTTTATTTTTCAACAATTATAGTTGATATGCAATACTAGTTTCAGGTGTCCACCCCAGTCATTAGACATTTATATAACTTAGGAAGTGATCGCCCCCAGAAGTCTAGTACCCACCTGACCCCATACATTGTTATTACATTATTGACTGTATTCCCTGGGCTGTAATTTTAGAAGATGATGAGTCATTTTTTTATGATGTTTTCAGAATGGATCAGAGAGTTACTTTCTAATTTGAATAAGGTGCTATTAAGATAATTTAAAAAGTAACCCAGAGGTGTAGAGTATGAGTGTATATCACAGCGCATTAAAAAGAAGTGGATGCTGCTCTTGCCTTGGAGAGAAGGCCATTCCAGAGCTCGTGCTTCCTCAGAAAGAAGGATGGACACGCGTCAGCAGCTCCGAACGGCCTTATCTTGGAGGAAATGTAATGTGATGGGCACGACCCCTCTTGTCATCGCCATGAAATGTAGAGAGCTGAAACACACGGCCCAGTAGAAGACTTATCTCTTTCCTGAACCAAAGGAAGGAAGCCTTTGAGACATTTAGTATGCGTGGAAGACAGAGATAAAGGGGAGTACACGTTCGCACCAACAAGAGGACAGCGGAAAGAATGTCCAAGCCCTGGTTTTCATGTGTTTTGCTGCAATGGCTTTGAGATCTATCAGAAGACACTGACTGAATCTCTAAGGAATCCTCTAAGACTCCTTCGATCTTACGTGTGAGATCTTAGGTGTCACATTTGCCCCTAGCTCAGAGTGATGGCACGAAAGACTTTGAATCCTGCTTGCCTGCTCATGTTTTCTGAGTTACCCACGGCTGTAGGTAGAAAATAGACAGGGGGAGGTTAAGAATAGTATGGGAAATGTAGAAGCCAAAGAGCTTATATGTACGACCCATGAGTGTGAACTAAGCAGAGGGAATGTGGGTGGAAGGTGGTGTGCAGGGTGGAGGGGAATAAAGGGGGAGAAATGGGACAACTGTAATAGCATGATCAATAATATATATTTAAAAATAAATAAAAGGTCTTGGAGAAAGGATGTCATTTTGTTTGCCTTTCATTATCAGAGGTCTAGTTTGATTGTGACTCACTCATTCATTTATTCCTAACATGTTTATAAAGTATCTTCTTAGTGTCATACATGTTGCCTAGTATTTTTACTTACATCAATGTTTTAGAGTCTCTATTATATTTTTGTAAAGTGAGACTTTTTACCACCATTGGCGGCTAAGGAGACTGAGGCATGAACAGGAAATCATTTGTCCAAACCAGTAATGATGGAATTAGGTTAAAACCTCAAACTTGGTAGCAGACTCAGAATTCTTTTTCTCTCCTGGCCGTGGTCTGCCTGTCATTCATTCTGTCGAACATGCTGACTTTTATATCTTAGACAAAGCCTTTCTTCTCTGTGGTGTGTCTAATCAATAACTGACCATCAGATTAGTTTTTGTGGGTTAGAAAGAGAAAAGTAAACCTACGAGATCTTCTATTATATCAGGATGTCTATAAAAATGGGATGTGATATGACCACACCGATACTAAAAAAGTTCTCAAAATCTGGAAGTCTGGGTTAATCACTTGCTTTTGACTTAATAAACTCGTAGAAATACACTGTGTCAATATGCTGGGATGACACAGAGCAGAGCAGTAAACCGAGAGAAGGGCCAGGATATCCCAAACCCCAAACCTTGACCGTTGCAGGTCTAGGTAAGGAGCATAATCCAGGCATTGACTGGGGGTCTGAAGGGAGTACCAATCAAAAGAGAAATTTAAAAAAAAACAAAACACTTGGAGGACACTAACCCCACCTCCACTGTGGCAAGTTTGGTGCCAGCAGCCCTGAACTTGAATTTGCATGATCACTTAAAAGTTCAAAGGAAACTCACAAGAAACAATCTTCAAATATCTGATTCCTCATATGCAAAATGGAGATAGAAATGTCTAAGTCAAAGATTTGTTTTAAGAATTAAATCAGATAATATAGGCCAAGGACCTCTGTAGTAACTAACTAATGTCAGCAATGTTGAGTAAATAGAAGATAACTCATTTCATCATTAGTTACACAAAGAAACCAGTGACAACATTATGCATACACTGTAGGCTCAATGATTTAGAAGCCATATACGGAATAAAAGGTCAGGAAAATAAACCAAAATATTTAGGGTTTCCTACGTGTGACAAAATACAAGTTTGTTATTTTTCTTTCTTTGTACGTTTCTTTAAAAGCTGTGTACAATTTCTTCTATTATTTTAATCAGAAAAAACAAAGCTAAAGAGAACTAATCTCTTCCCTTAAGTGCATACTTGAGATATTTTCATTACATTTTAGAATATGAAATGTAACAAAGAGTAAGTTCATGAATTAAAATACCTGATTTTTTACTATCTGAGAGAAAAAGAGGGATCTCACACAATTTGCATGTCACAGCCAGGATGCAGTCACTACTTGAGTGTAAACATCTATAATCAGGATAGAAGTTCAATTTCAGCTAGCAAATGCTGTGCTTGACCACAGGGGTCTAACTATACTATTGACTCAGACTTGGCTAGTTTTTTTTACAGTAGAAACTGGTCATTATAAAGTTTTTCACTTCATCCTAAAACTTAAATTTCTAGAAGTTTGAATGATTATTTTCATTGCCAAACAATAACTACAGCCTTTGAGATATTGTCATAAAACTTCTTACAGAAAATTGCTTTTGGGGTCATTAAAATCCAGCATTCTTACTTCTTCTCTATAGTCAGTTATTTTTTTGTTGTAAAAATGGATAGCCTTTGAATTGTCCCTTTTGCTGAATTGTAAAGGAATTCTCTTAAAGACACATCTCTAACTGGAGGAAAGCAGACTTCTTTAGAAAAGCTGAGAGGGCAAGAAAGATTTTCTACATACAGACAGAACTGTGACTTTCTAGATGCTGACATTTTCCTTTTATCAAGTTTCCTTCCTCTCAATGTTCTGTCACGTAGGACATTGAGAAGGAAGTCTCCAAATCCAAGAAAAAGAATTTGCCACTTACCCATGCAGTCTGGGCCCCAGTGGCCTGGACAGCACTGAGGCTGGAGATAGTCCTTCCTGCAGATGTGGCGGCATCCAGGGACAGACAGAGAGTACGACCTGATCTCAAAGGAGTACCTTGAAG